>PVKC010019336.1:6717-19258 GCA_004027635.1 Crocidura indochinensis
TTTTTTTTTTTTTTTTGTTTTTTTTTTTGTTTGTTTGTTTTTTGTTTTTTGGGCCACACCTGGTGATGCTCAGGGGTTACTCTTGGCTATTCGCTCAGAAGTTGCTCCTGACAGGCACAGGGGACCATATGGGGAACTGGGGGATCGAACCACAGTCCGTCCTAGGTTAGAGCAGGCAAGGCAGGCACCTTACCTCCAGCGCCACCTCCCGGCCCCCTCAATTTTATTTCCTTTTTTTTGTGTGTGTGTGTGTGTGTGGGAGGATTGGGCCAGATCCAGTAGTGCTCAGGGGTTACTCCTGGCTCTGCACTCAGAAATCGTTCCTGGAAGGCTCGGGGGACTATAAGAGATCCCAGGTTTCAAACCCAGGTCCGTCTCTGGTCAGCCGCATGCAAGACAAATGCCCTACTACTGTGCTATTGCTCCATTCCCCCTTTTGGGGGTGGCACTGAACTTTTAAATGCAGGACTTTGTTTGATAGTCTTACCTTGTTTAAGTAATTTCTCATTTTGTTCTTGGAAAACTTCCTTTCTGTTCTTGAGGGCTGTTATTCCTTTCTGTTCTTGTCAAATATTTAGTTCATCTGTTAAATGTTCATCTGAAATGCTGGTTCTTATTCTAGGAAGGCAAATATTTCTTTTATATTCTAATTTTGAATAATTATGCCTTCCTATAGTTCTGACAACTAATGGAGAGAATGAGATGAGGGAATCTCACTACTTGGAGTGTCAGTTTTTACTGAATTTCATATCAACTTTTCACCCTCAAAATCGTCTCATTTCAGTTCTCAACATTTCACACTGCCTTGTGCTGCAATATCAGACTAGAAGTAGAAAAACTGACTTAAAATACAATTATAATATTGTTTTATAGCATTGCTAGGAGGCCAAATTTAGTAATAGTCCCTGTGGGGGAAATAAAATATTGTACCACCTTGAGTTCTTGGAGGCCATCTTGTTCTTCTTTGGCAAGTGCCCTCTAGTGGTGCATATTTGCTATACCCTTCAGCACTCTCATGGTGGGATGGTAAGGATTACTTACTTCTTTGTAGAGCACAATTGAGTCCTCTTTGTAGAGATGTTTCTGTTGGCTTCACCTGGATGGTACTTTGTATGACTAAGTGTTCTCTCTCTTCCATCATATGCCCACCCAGTGGTCCACTATGAGGTGGAAGTTTGGACTGGTGATATCGGTGGCGCTGGTACCACTTCTCGAGTCTTCATCCAGATCTATGGTGAGGAAGGCAAGACAGAAGTGCTTTTCCTTTCCAGTCGCTCAAAAGTGTTTGACCGGGCATCCAAGGACACATTCCAGGTGTGTGTAAGTAAGGTGGTGCAGGTGCCACAGAGGGCAGAGCTGCATGTAAAAATGAAGGGGGTTCAACTTGATCTGTGGGCTTCATCCCTGATTTCTCATGAGGTTCTCTTGAGAAGCTCTGAGAAAAGGGGTGCTATTTGTTTCCCAACCAGATCACTTCCTTCCAGATCTCTTTCCTGGGATATGTTTTCTAGGGTTGCTTCTCAATGCTCTACTAACAGTACAGAGGTACTGCTGGTTCTGTGAATGGCTAGAGCTGAAATGTCTAATTAGTACAAAGTGGATCCAGGCCTCTGGACACTGAATCCACTCTAAGACCTGTGGTCAGAGCTTCTCATCCTCTCACCCACAGGGCCATACTTTCCAGACAGGTCTCTGGGAGGGTCTAGGGCCTCATGGACCTATTCTGAGTGACCAGGCCTTTGTAACTTCCTTTTAGTAGAGAAGAAAGCAGCATATGAGCATGTTGTATGAGTAAACAAGTAAGCTGTATACAAGAGAGGTGGAGACCTGTTTCCTTCCATATGTGCATGTGTGATAGTGCATGCATTGAATTCTGTAGATGTGTATGTGAGGAGAACATTTATGGTAGAGGATCTGTGTGTTTGTGTGCCACCAGCAGTTTCACCTTTAACAAAGAGCCAGGAGAGCACCCAGGAGAGAGCTAGTCCAGATGGGGGTCCAGGGCTCTGAGTGTGTGAAACAGTGCAGAAGGAACCCCCATGGTGTTCAACCTCCTGCTACCATGCTGAGGAGACACAGATCTGGCATTTCTTTTCTGAGCCTGGGCTTCTTCATCAATGAGCACCTGGTGTTAGGATACCAGCCTGGCTGTTTCCCAGTCCCAAAAGTGATCACAGAAGTCCTTGTCAGAGAAAGTCCTAGGGAACATCCCATGAATGGGGACTTAGAAGACATTTCTAATGTGCTTGTTCATGACTGGAAGAGGAAGAGGGCAAAGGTTAGGATATGTGACCTGGAACACAGATCTTGCTTGTGTGATGAAGAACTTACCAGGCCATATTCTATCCTTTAATCACTGAGAATAACTTCTCTTCTTTTCTTCTTCATCTTCTTTCTCTCCCTTTCTTCTTCCTCTTCTTCTACCTCCTTTCTACTTCTTCCTCTTCTTCCTCCTCCTTTCTTTCTTCACTGAACTTATTTTGGGGAAGGAGAATGCAGGAAGGCCTGAACTAAAAATATGTAAAATATAAGAAGACATAAATAAGTGATAAATGGATCTTAAGTAAAGCTCAGCCATCTGAATAAATCTACTTTAATTCAAGGTGGAGGGGAAAATTTTTTTTCTGGGTGAAGGAATTGCCTAAGCAGAAACTGCCAGAGCTCACCTGCCAGAGGCTGAGTAGGCATAATTGACAAGAAAAGGTTTTTTGGAAACTGGTTTAATAGGGGAACAGGCAGGGTAGGGAAGCCATGGTCCAGACAGCCAAGCTCTAGGCAGAAGCAGAAAGATCCAGACACAGAGAGACAGAGAGAGAAAGAGAACTGGGGGTTGGACGAAGGTGGAGTCAGTTAAAAGGAGAGGAAAAGGCAAGAGCAACAGAGCAGCAGAAACAGAGAATCAAGTCAACAGTTTCTCCAGTAGTCTGGCAGCAACCTTCCATCGAAACTGCATAGGAAATGCAGCCAGTGTCCAGGAGAAACAATAACCTCTACACTCCAGCCAGGCATTTATATAGCCAGCCCCCAGGCATCTGCCTCTAAATGACAGTTACCAGGGGGTCTCTTCTGATTTCTCAGCCCTTAAATGGACTGACTGTGTTTATGGCTGTCCAGGGGTCATAGGGATCTCTGTAACTCAAGAGAAAATTAAAATAGAAACTAGGAGCTGGAGAGATAGCACAGCAATAGGGCGTTTGCCTTGCTCATGGTCCATCCAGGACAGATGGTGGTTCAAATCCCGGCATCCCATATGATCCCCCGTGCCTGCCAGGAGTGACTTCTGAGCACAGAGCCAGGAGTAACACCTAGTCGCCAGGTGTGACCCAAACACGCACACACATATGAAAAAAATAGGAATGACTGTGATTATTGTGTGTGAGAAGGATTGTATGACTCTGCGTGTCAGTGTGTGTGATTGTGAGCATGAATGGAACAAGTGAGTGCATGTGTGAGTGAATGTGAGCATGCGTGTGACTAGAAATGAATGAGTGCATTATGCAAGTGCTTGAGTGCACGTGTGAGTCTGTCTGTAGGAGTGAATGTGTGAATGAGTGTGATTGTAAATATGCATTCTGAATGAGCTGGTGTGTGAGTGAATGTATACATGTGACACATGTCTGATGGTGACGAAGTGTTCATATTTGCAGGAGTATCTATGAGCGTGCATTGATGAATGTGAATGTGGATATATGCGAGTATGATTCATGTGGGTGAACAGGAATATGTGAATGGATGTATGTGAGCATATGGATATGTGATTCTATGTGTGAGTTAGAAGGTGAATGTGTGAGTGCATGAATATGCCATTGTATGCATAAGTGAGAATGGGAGACATGCTAGTGTGTGTGAATGTGTGAGTGCCTGTGAATACATATAAATGTGTCTGTGTGATGTGAAAAGAATGGGCGGTAGCTGGACCACCCCAGTGGTTAAGAAGAGTTATGTGTGGTAGAGGGGTTGCTGACTGAGTCATCCAGCCAAATGGAGTAGGAAAGAGGGACCTTGGGACCCTTAAGTCCCTTCATCCTATAAGTCTCTTCATAGGCCTGCACCTGAACCTGCAGGGGGGCCTGGGAGGACACCCGGCTCCCTCCATGCCACCACCCATCATCTGCTCTCTACTCTGACAGCTGGAGGCAGCAGACGTGGGGGAGATCTTCAAGATCCGTTTGGGGCACACCGGTGAGGGCTTCGGGCCCAGCTGGTTCGTGGACACGCTGTGGCTGCGGCACCTGGTGGTGCGGGAAGAGGAGCTGACACCCGAGGAAGAGGCCCGCAGGAAGAAGGAGAAGGACAAGCTTCGGCAGCTGCTCAAGAAGGAGCGGCTCAAGGCCAAGTTGCAGAGGAAGAAGAAGAAAAAGAAGAAGGGCAGTGACGAGGAGGATGAGGGGGACGAGGAGGAAGAGTCCTCATCCGAGGAGTCTTCGTCTGAGGAGGAAGAGGAGGAGAGTGAGGAGGAGGAGGAAGAGGAGGAGCTAGAGCCAGGGATGCAGGAGGTGATCCAGGAGTACAAGTTCGATGCCCACCGATGGCTGGCCCGGGGCAAGGAAGACAATGAGCTCGTCGTGGAGCTGGCCCCTGCAGGCCGGCAGGGTCCTGAGCGTAAGGCTGAGAAAGGGTGAGGGAGGGGTGAATGTTCCAATTCTCTCACGTGGAGACACCTTGAGTGGGACCTCCAGGTTCCCACATAGCTCTCCTGACCTGTGAGGGCCAGCACATCAGGAATGGGTCTTTCTTGGCTAGCATAACTCTGACCTGGAGGCTCAGGAATTCATGAGTTTAAGAGGAGCATTCTGGCTCTAAGAGTGGTAAGAGAGTGGCTGAGGGGAGTCTTTATTTTTAGTCAGACTCTTGGACTTTATGGTGAAGCCAAGAGATGGAAGAAGAGGCAGGTTCAGTACCAGAGAGGGCTGTCCAGTGTCCAGTCCATGAATTGTCCAAGGAAATCATGGGATCCTCTGTGTCCTGATGTATGGGCACAGCATGTCCCCCATTAAATGATGGGACAGAGACAGGTGCAACTGCGGGGCTGCCTGTGGCCTGTTTTCTCACATTGGGTGGCCTCCAGAGGATGCTATAAACATTCCTGTGGCCCTGGGGAGCAGGAAGAAGCTCTCAGCCCCAGTAGATGGAAGCAGTTATTTCTGCACCCACCTCTGACTGGATCTAAGGGTCCAGGTCTCAAGTTCCCCCGGCCACTGTGTCCATGCATCCTCCATATACATCTTTCTGCATCCACAGCCAACACCTATGAGGTCCAAGTGATCACAGGGAATGTGCCCAAAGCCGGCACAGATGCCAACGTCTACCTGACCATTTATGGCGAAGAGTATGGGGACACTGGCGAGCGGCCCCTCAAGAAGTCGGATAAGTCCAACAAGTTTGAGCAGGGCCAGGTAGAGTTTGGGCTCTCTGGACCTTAAGGGTTTTGGTGCGGGATTCCCCCATCCAGAAGGAGAAATGAAGCCTTTGGGTAATTTCTGCAGCAGGTCCACCAAGCACAGGCTCTGCTGTATGTACAACAGACTCTTTGCTTCAGCCGATCTCTGCTGGGGGCTACCAGGAAGACAAGGTGGGGACAGTTCCATGGAGCTCACAGAGTTAGACTGATAGGGGTCAGGAGCTCAGCAAGGCACAGGGGCTCTGGGAAAACATGTTGACATATCATGGCAGCAGGATTGGGGTGGAGATACTATAATAGGCGAAACCATGAATCCCAGGAGATGAAACAAGTGACAAGCCACTTAGAAGTCAGGACAGTTTAAGGCATGATTCGTGAGAGGCATGTGTGGGCCCCTCCAAGGACATTGAGTTGCTACTGTGTTGGGATTATCTCTCCGCCCTTGGTCTCTGTACTTTTCTTGAGAATTCCCAATCCCTCTGACCCTAGGCTGAAAGGAAACTGGTGTGGAGGGCAAAACTGGCAATACCAATGAAATCTAAGTCTCAAGTGGAGTTTAGATAATCCCATTGTGTCTGTTTCCTGAATTTGGAGATTGTCTTATGGGTTGTCAAGCTGTGGTTATGAGGAGATACTCTAGGTCTAAGGAAAACTGCCATGAATTTAGGCAAAGGTTCTAACCTTCCTATGATTCTGGGAGGAAAAAAAAAGAAATTAAATAGAGAAAGAGTGAGAGAGACAGGGAAATCAGATTTTGCAAGTGCAGAATTAAGATCTACAAACTTTAATTTCAAGTCTTCTGTAAATTTGCAATCTTTTAGAAAATGGCAAAAGAAAAAACCTGAAACCAAGAAGGGCTCTTTTCACATCAGGATGACAGAGTAGATCCAAACCCACGCAAGGTGCACATTTTGGCTGCTCACCCACGGGGAACAAGACAAGTCTTTCATTTTATTTGTCCCTTTGGATTTGCACTTGACTCATGGCAAGTGTTTAAATTCTGCAGTTGAAGGAGATTATACACGGGGGTGTACAGAATATGACCTTAGCACAAACTCACATAACAGGCTATAACACACACACACACACACACACACACACACACACACACACACACACACACACCCTACAACATAACAAAATGCAGTAACCAGCCAGCCTGCCTTTTCCTCACCCTCACTATCACCTTTACTTCTAGTTTTTCTCTACCTTCTGGGCCATAGTGAGTGTAAAAACCATAGTTCAGGGCTAAAGAGATAACCCAGAGGGCCGCTCTGCATATAGGAGGCCTGGATTCAATTCCTGCACCTCCAAATTCCTTAACTGCCTTTGATAGTGCCCCCTACTACCATCTGGTGTGGTAACAAGAAAATTAAAGTGACTGAGCAGACCAGCCCCCAGGGCACTGACTGTATTTTCTAGGTCTAAATACCCAGGACTTACAGTTGTTCTCAGGCTACCCCTGACCCTGGGGTGAAGCTGAAGTCCAGGTAGGTGGAATGATCTGAGAGCTGCCCTGGATCTTCCCAGACAGACACCTTCACCATCTATGCCATAGACCTGGGGGCCCTGACCAAGATCCGGATTCGCCATGACAATGCAGGCAACAGGCCAGGCTGGTACCTGGACAGAATAGACATTACAGACATGAACAACGAGACCACGTGAGTAGGGTGAGGCATGCCTGGTCCTGAGGTAGTGTTGGGAAGAGGGTGGAATGGAATTGCCATGTCTGAGGTGGGGGCTGTGATGTCTGAAGGGGGTGTGATGTCAGAGGTGGGGGCTCTGATGTGTGAAGTGTGGGCTATGATGTGTCATGTGAAACCTATGATATCGCATCTGTGATGTCTTGAAATGGGGGTTGTGATTTCAAAGATGGAGGCTGTGATGTATGAAATAGAAAGAATTTACTGTTTATGTGGGGAAGCAAAGTAATGAAGCAAAATAGTTTTTATTGAACAAAATGTATTTAGACATGAGGGGAGAGAAAGAGAAAGACATGTGTTCAAGAGATAACATGGACTTCTCTAGAGGGCAAAAGTAGAGCATGGCTTTGGGAGAAAGTTTTATGTCTCTAACTTGCCTTATCCTGGCATTGTCAGTAAGCATAAAAGTTGTTTGTGTTTTGGGCCACACTTAGGAGTGCTTTGGTCTTACTCTTGGTGGGGCTAGAGATCCTGGTAAGTCACATGCTGGTAAGTCAGCAGCATGCAAGTGTGTACTCTTGATATTTATTTCATATTCTTCTTGTGGCCTTTATATTCTTCTGAAGCATCTCCTTTTCTGAGGAGTCCACTTTTCTCTGGGTGGTACATCAGTTTCTCCATTTTCAAAGAGTTCAGGAATTGCCTCTCCTTGTGTCTTTGTAATATTTCAGGGCTGTCCAATTTCTTAATTTTGTTATTTACCAAAATTCACTAGCAGGGCCCCATTATCTTCCTGCAACACAACCAATGGGCTTATTGATGCCATCTGGCTTGTTTCTCAGGATAATCTGCAAGTGGACAGCCTTTAAGTTTGACAGATTCATTTTTTTTTTTTTTTTGGTTTTTGGGTCACACCCAATGATGCTCAGGGGTTACTCCTGGCTATGCGCTCAGAAGTCACCCCTGGCCTGGGGGACCATATGGGGCACGGGGGATCGAACCTCGGTCCGTCCAAGGTTAGCGCGGTAAAGCAGGCACCTTACCTTCAGTGCCACCACCCGGTCCCTAAGTTTGACAGATTCAAAGTGTTACCAGAACCCAGAAGCCTGGAATTGGCTTATCCCTGTCATCTCAGCTGTTCTGTTCTTTCTGTTCCCTTGACTTGGCATCTCTGGGTGAGCCTGACCTCTTTTTTTTTTTAATTATATCTTCATAATGTTTCAATATCTGTAATCACTTATCCTCATTTTTATGCATCATGGTTCTTCCTACCTTTTCAATGAAGACATTAAATGATTTGAAAAAATATTATTGGAATTTTTATTGCTCTGTCTTTAAATCTGCCTGTGGAGAAGCATCTCTTCAAGCAACGGCATTCCAGCCCCAGTGGGCTTGTCCCCTCATCTGAGTATTCCTGGAGGTATAGTGTACAAAAGTTTCCTACTCAGAGCCAGAAATCTTACTGCTAAAACCCAGATACTTAATTGTTTTATCAGTGCTAAATGCCATTGTCTCATCCCTTGTTGGCTCCCTTTCCATTTTTCCCACTTCTCTCTTCTCTCCTCTCACCCTCCCTCAGCATTCTTTCTCAATAGTGTACAGGGTTTCAGAACAGAAATGATTTCCCCCTCACTCCTCTGGGTTCTTTTTGGGTGGTGGAACAATCCAATAAACAGAAGCCAGATAAGTAGGAGAAAAAGAATAAATTTAAATACTGAGTATAGAATATTAACATGATGTATATTCTGAAATAAGAACGAGCTAGGGAGGGAAGTAGACATAGAATAATCTCACTTAATTTGTGGGATATAAGAAAACAAGAGATAGCATGGTAATAATACTCAGAGACAACAGAGACAAAGATCAGGAGGTCCAACCTAGGGTAGAAGGCTTACCACAAAGAGCAATGAGTATAGCTATAGTAGAGAAGGGTCTACTAGGCAGCTGATAGATGGAACTGATTGCTCTGGACAAGAACGTGGCACTGAAAGGGGAAAAACTAATAGGCAAGGCACCATTCCATTAACAATAATGCAAACCACAGAGTCAAAGAAAGAGAGAGGTGGCAGAGAGAGAGAGACAAAGACAGAGAGAGACTGAGAGAAGCAATTTGCCTACCATAAAGCAAGGCAGGATTGGGGGGGTTAGGATGGGAGGGAAATGGGAGATATCAGTGATAGTGACAGGAAGGAGGTGCACTGATGAGGGATGGTGTACATTGGTGTACATGACTTAAACCCAACAATGAACAAATTTGTAACCACAGTGTTTAAATAAAGCAGTAAAATTTTTTTTTACAAAAAGGAAAGACAAGCTTAGGAGGGGTTTATTCTGAGTTTAGGGATGGGACAGTATCTGGGATATCAAAGATTAAGGAGTAAACTACAAAGGACAAAACTCAGACCTAGAACCAGATGTTTGTCCTACATACAGATAGCCTTCCCAGATAAGATTTTTTTTCTGGAGATGACCCTAAATGTGGCCATTTAGGCAGTGGATAAGAGATATTCTTAAAGTTTCTTTTGACTTTAGCTCAAAAATAACTCACATGACAAGGATCCAAGTCCTGGAGGGTTTGCACATATGGGAAGGCCTGGTAGTGGTTTTATGTGACTTTTTTTCCTGGAATTTCAGCAGTTACACTCTGAGTGAACAGGCTTCCTCATCTGGAGCCCAAGGCCACCTAGATGAGAAAATTATTGATGCCCAAGGGAAGCAGAATAAGAGGAAAGTTTTCTCAGTGAGATTAACACTCATTCAGTGAGATGCATCATCTTTGGCAGCTCCAAGGGCCTTTTCTGCCATTACTGACTCAAAAACAAAGTTTTGCAACCTCTGTGCAAACTGGACACCCATGTTTCCTGTCTACCTCTCATTCCCTAACCCCAATTGGTCAGATCCTAGTTTCCCATCTCTATCACTCTGAAAAAAAACCGTCTATTAGGCCCTCTGCTTCATCAGTTGCTTGTGCTGTCCATGCAGTCTAACCCTTTCCTCAGCAAGAAATGAGACTGTCAGAAGGTCATGTCACCTTTTTCTCAGCAGGAAATGAGACTGTTCCACTGAGAAGCCAGAGACGACAAGGCCTCTTTTTTTTTTTTTTTTTTTTTTTGGTTTTTGGGCCACCCAGTGACGCTCAGGGGTTACTCCTGGCTATGCGCTCAGAAGTCACTCCTGGCTTGGGGGACCATATGGGAAACCAGGGGATCGAACCGCGGTCCATCCTAGGCTAGCGCAGGCAAAGCAGGCACCTTACCTCCAGCACCACCGCCCGGCCTCTTAAGTCTACTTATGTTTATCTAATGCTCATGTAGGGCAAGGACTGTGAGCTTATAAGGAAATAGAACATTCATCTCAAGCTTAATGATTTGTCTAACAAATCTATGCTTCCTGGGTAGTCTTCTTTTTTTCTCCCTTTCTGGTTTTGGGGCCACACCTGGCAGATCTCAGGGGTTACTCCTGACTCTGTGCTCAGAAATCGCTCCTGGCAGGCTCTGAGGGCCATATGGGATGCTGGGGATTGAACCCAAATCTGTTCCAGGTCAGCAACATGCAAGGCAAACACCTACCGCTGTGCTATCACTCCAGCCCCCTGGGTAGTCTCTTCTATTCTCACCACCTCAGTGATCATCTACTTGCAAGTAATATGCATATTAGCAACATCAACTTGTGTGATTAGATCTACCTTGTAACAGATCCCTAAAATGTCCGTGACCCATCAAAATAGAAGCATATTTCTAGCTTATACTCCAGATCCAGTGCTGGCCATCAAGCTACTCTGCACAAGTAATGGGTTTCCTTTACCTTGTCTGTGCTTCCATGGTTACTCTTGTCATATAGAGATGTGACAAATTATATACTGACTTTTTTTTGTTTTTGTTTTTTGGTGACGCTCAGGGCTTACTCCTGGCTATGTGCTCAGAAATTGCTCCTGGCTTGGAGAACCATATGAGACACCAGGGGATCGAACCAATAACCATCCTAGGCTAGCAGGGAAAGGCAATGACCTTACTGCTTGTGCCATCAGTCCAGCCCCCATATACTGACTTTTAAAGATTATTTGAAGTATAGTTACAAGGGCTTAAAACTTCACATATCCAAAACTTTCATATCCAAAGCTATGAGCCTCTCATATTTGAATATCACTGCCAGAGATGGTGGGATATTTGGGAGACTTGGTTTTGAATGAGTTTGGCTTTGTTAAACTCATCAGTTCTAATGCTTTCTCAACTCCTTTATATTTATTGATTTATTGATGAAATGAAACTTACCATGACACCCTTTCTACTTAACTCTGCTACTAGCTGCATTTTTTACTTGTAATAAGTGGGTGCTCCACTTCTAAAGGAAAGAGAAGGTGCCATCATATTTAGGAATGTATTTAGTGTCCAAAGTTCTGTGCACTTTCAGCCTGGCATTTTAGTTTTCTCTACTTCTTTCCAATCATGCAACATAAAGTATCCTGTTTTGATTGATAGCCAGAGGCAGGGTTTTCTTAGTCCCTGACAGAAGCTACTCTTACATCCAATTGTACATGCCAAAAACATTGTTGTGTTTCCTATTGAGGACAGAACAATGAACAAACTCATTTGTTGGCTTGTTTTCCCAAAATTCAACTATCCAGAAGTTCTTTGGAATCCTCCCTTACTAGGGTTCTTGGGGCAAGATTGGGGTAGGAGATCACAGAATGTTGAAACAGAAAAGTACTTGCAGCAGATTTTATCCAATTCTCTTGGGCATAAAACACAGAACTTTGGGGTCACACCACTTCCTATGGGGAAAGCAGAAACTTGACCCTCAAATTTCTAAGTTCTAGACCAAACTCTTACTGCCCATCTCTGCCAGTCACATTTTTTTTTTTTTTTTTTTTGGTTTTTGGACCACACCCAGTGACGCTCAGGGATTACTCCTGGCTATGCACTCAGAAGTCACTCCTGGCTTGGGGGACTATATGGGAGCCGGGGGATTGAACCGCGGTCCGTCCTAGGCTAGCACAGGCAAGGCAGGCACCTTACCTCCAGCACCACCGCCCAGCCCCAACTGCCAGTCACATTAACCAAGTCCACCTGCAGTGGTTCAATCTATCTTTTGTAGCCCAAACAGGAAATTCCATACAAAACTAGACTTCTTTTACTTTACTTTATGCTGCAATTTCTCATGTGATTTTTTTTTAAATCTTAAACCTGCTGCAGCCCCAAGCTATTTCAAGGCTATTTAACAACTCCTGCTCACTCATAGCCTCTCTCCTTACTCCCATCACCTTTGTTCACCCACTGCTCAAAACATTCCCAAGGTTCTCTTCTTTACTCTTAAACATAACTGCTGAACCTTACTCTTTTTTTTTTTTTTTTTTTTTTTTTAGCTTTTGGGCCACACCCGGCGGTGCTCAGGGGTTACTCAGAAATAGCTGTTGGTAGGCACGGGGGACCATATGGGAAACCAGGGGATCGAACCGAGGTCCATCCTAGGCTAGCGCAGGCAAGGCAGGCACCTT
>PVKC010019337.1:0-19124 GCA_004027635.1 Crocidura indochinensis
TTTTTTTTTTGGACTACACTCAATGGTGCTTATACTCACTCTGATCTCAAGGACAATTCCTGGTGGTGGTAGGGGGACCATTTGGGATAGTGGAGATTTAACTTATGCAGGCTGTGTGCAAAGCAAGTGCCCTACCTGCTGTGCATTTGCTCTGCTTCTAGCCTCAGACATTTGGGGGAGGCATCCTTGGCAGTATTCGGGGATTACTTCTGGCTCTGCACTTAAAATTTTCCTGGTGGTGCATGTGTAAACATGTGGGATTCTGGGGATTGAACCTGGATTGGCCACATTGCATGGCAAGCACCCTATCTGCTCTACTATTGCTCCATCCCAAGCCTTCACCATTCTTTTTGTTATTGTTGGTGTTTTTGAGTCACATCCAGCAGTGCTCAGAGGGGTTACTTCTGACTCTATGCTCAGGAATCACTCCTGACAGGCTCGGGGGACCATATGGGATGCCAGGATTCGAACCACCATCCTTCCACATGCAAGACAAACACCTTACCTCTGTGCTATCTCTCTGGCCCCAAGCTTTCACCATTTTTAAGAATTTATTTTTTAACTTTGGTAGAACACAACATGAGACATATTTTCTTCACAGATTTTAAGTCTGATAGCACCTCCTTTTTGGACACAGGTACAACATTGTGCAGCAGATCTCGAACTGACTCATGCAACTGGCACTTGCTGCCTACTGATGGATTTTTTTCCATTTATTCTCTCTGCCCCAACCAGAAAACCAACACTTTTGTCTTGATTTTCTGTCTCTATTCCATACCCTCATTTAAAGAAGTACATATGTACTTCTCCATCTAGTCTTTTTGTGTCTAGTGACGTCACACACCACAATATTCTCAGGGTCCGCCCTTACAGAAACATATTGAAGAGTTTCTTCCCTTTCCCCAGGATGTCAAGATTTTAACCCTTTGCAGAGGAATTAAAAAATTTGGCTCAATATTGGTTTAATATTTTGGGAGCTGGGGCTGGAGAGATAGCATGGAGGTAAGGCATTTGCCTAGCACACAGAAAGATGGCGGTTCGAATCCCGGCATCTCATATGGTCCTCCAAGCCTGCCAGGAGCGATTTCTGAGCATAGAGCTAGCAGTAACCCCTGAGCACTGACAGGTGTGACCCAAAAACCAAAAAAAGATTTTTTTGGGGGGGCTCAGCCTGGAATCCTGTAGTACCCAGGCAGGATACAGAAAATGATTTGGATAGCTCAAATCAAGGGTTTGTGTTTCATTTGCCAACTACCTTTTGTTGCATTTTCAAGATATTTAGCTTTTGGGGGGTAGCATGACATGTCATTGAATTTTCTCAATAACAGTAGGTCTTAAGTTTTCAACCCATTCACCTCCACTAAATTTCTGGTGCTTGCTATCTTTGGTTTCTACTTTTCTCAGAGTAGAGGAAACACAGTTCTTGGGCATTTAATTCCACGGTGATTCCTGGGACTTCCACAGTTCCACTCAGCCTTACCTGCAAGCAGAGAGGTATCATGCTGCAATCCACTAGACTCCAGACATCTCTGATCCATCTGCCACATGTACTATTGCACTTTTGAAACGTGTCTAATTCAGTGTGCAGAGTGCTGGCAGTGTAAATTGCAAAGGCTTCTTGCAAAGGGAGGTAAATGACCTTGATATAGAGTGTAGGTTGAAAACCTATTGTAGATATATTGAGTAAAAGAATTCTATTAAAATATAATTTATATTCTCAATGACATGAAAGTATTATTAAAATTGATTTCACCTTCTGCTTCTTTAAAAAATGTGCCTTGAATGGGAAGATAGCTCAAAGGACTATTGTGTATTGTGTATAGTTCTGCATGTGGGAGGCCTAGATTTGATCAACAGGTCTATGTGAGCTGGCAAAAGCCACTTGAGCACTGATGGAAGTGGTACAAGTTTCCCAATTCCTACCATCTCCCCCAAAAGTTCATTACTAGAAACATTTAAATGCCCACACAGGTCACATGACTTTCCTAAACTACATTACTTTGAGTTCATCTCCATTCCTAAATGCTTTTACTCTACTTTTAGCTTCTTCTCTCACTCTTAGTATCACTGGCACTGCAGGAGACAGGGATGTTATCTTCTTTGGACCTTGAAATGGAAGAAGTGGCTTTTGGGAGCTGTCGCATATACAGGTAAGCACAGTTATAATCAGGTGCTCAGAGGGGACTCTTAGGGTCACACACCATTCACTCAACAAATATTTAGGTAACTTCTTGATTGTGAACTCTTATACAGCTCTGGGAACAAGAAAGAAAGGAAGAAACCATCAGCCTCAGCGACGTATGATAGGGTAAATGCAAAGGACATTGTAATGTGTAATTTATTGGTCATCTTTATTGGACCAAGCAGTGCTCAGATATTTAACCTGACATCAGTTGGTTGGGCCCATAAAAACATTTTTAGGTGAGATGAACTTTTTTTTTTAATGAAAAATTTTTGATGTTTTTGGTTCATCCCTGGTAGTGCTAAGGATTTACCCTTAGTTTTGTGTTTATACATTCTTGCCAGTACTTAGGGTGCCAGGGACCACATGTGTGTTGGCCACATACAAAGCAAGTGTTCTACCTGCTATACTATTTCTCTAGCTCCCCAGCTTTTTGGAAATAAAATAGTTGAATTGATGGGGTGGAGGGGGTTCAGAGTAGGATTTATGCATCCCAAAGAAAATGGGGTTCTTTAAAGGGAGAGAGCCATGAGTACACACCCCAGGATAGAGAGAATGCTCCAAGATGAACATTGAAGTGGGTATAGTGCAAACTGCACTTCCTGATGTGGGCCTTGGCTAATCTGTTCAAGGCCCAAATAAATGAAGAGGCTGAGAAAGAGACACCATCCATCACAATATCAACCTGTTCCTGTTCCTTCTATATTGGAGCTTTTTCAGCCAACTGAAGATCTCTGAATTTCTCTGCTTCCTTCGTATAGTGAGCCCAATTACACATATTTATGTAGATTCTGTTTCTAGGCAGAATTTTAACTAATATGGACATAAAAAAGCACTTGTGCCCCAAAGAACTATGACTCAGAAGTGTGACTCAGGTGCTGAATCAATGTGGTGCAGAGCCCAGACTAACACTTTTGAACTTATTTTAGGTTCTGATGTTTTCCTGGAGAAATTGGATCGCTCATCATTTCTCACAACTATCCCCCACTTTCCTCTTACATATATCCCAGGACAAGACAAGAAATGACCCAGCCACTGCTCCTTTCTTAGACTTTTCCATAGTGGAAAAGCTGTCCCCTGATTTCCCCTTTTATAAAATCCCTTCTTTGTCTTCTGTAGACGCTGTTGTTGTGATTATCAGGATGACACACACACATTTCTCAATAGTGCTTGCTGGGGATCACACACACTTGGCTGTGGGGTGAGCAGAATTGCCAGTATCTTTTAGAAGTTCAGCTGCCAGAGTTACTGGGACAACAGTTGTACAAGAGGCTTCTCTGAGGCTTGAACCTGTAGACCCTTGATTCCGAGGTGATCATTTTAGCCGTTTGCCTCATCCTTGTCCTACCTTCCACCAGTCTTACCTTCAGGCCAGAAAAATAAAATCTGCTCTATTTTTTCTGTTTCATTCATTTCCCTTCTGTGACTTACCAAATTTCTTAGCCAAGATAAATGAAGGAAAAAAATCTCTGGTCCTCAGCAGCCTGTGAGTTTTGTATTGCTTTGACTGTGAAACAAAGGTGTTCTTCTGTGTCTTAGATTTGCTTTCCTGGTAAGAGCAGAAGGTGGATTCAGTGGAGTGGGAGAGCAGGTAGGTGTAAGCCAAAATGTGTAAGGTATCCTGGGCAGCAACCCTGGCTGTCCACTCTCTGTGTGGCTGTGGAGGAGACACCAATTCAGTGGACTCCAGCTTCTTTGCTCCATCTAAGGGGCTAACACTGCTCTTCGGGTAGGATGTGAGGTAAAGGAGAGAGACAGCGTAGAACACTTAGAACCGCTCTAGCATAGAGGAGGTACCCTCACATGGTAGACAGTTTGCACCGGATGGACAGAGGACAGAATCAGAACATAAGGATGAGAACTGTGCTCTGGCTGTCTTGTCTTAACTGTTCCCCACACCCACTCTCCAGCAGAGTTGTTCAAATCACAGAGGTTCTGTCGAGGGGGACCAGACTTTGTTGCTGGGACCAGGACTTTGGCCTGCACATGCTGGGATGGTTCACCCTCAGTCCACCCCTTACTCCACCGTGTTTGGGCCTCAGCAGGAGAATTTGAAAGACTTCAAACCTCTGGGGGTTTCCCAAACTGGGTGATAGTACCCTTGGTAGAAGTGCTTTCTGGCTAAATGATTCATTTTCCCCTTTGAAAAGTGGGGTCCCTCCCCAAGAGATACTAAGCAGGCAGGGCACTCATCTTGTATGTGGCCTACCAGTCTTTGATCCCCAAACTCTGAGCACTATTAGGAATAATTCTTCAGTGCAGAGCCAGGAGTAAGCTCTAAACTTTACTGGGTGTGGACCCAGAAAGCAACAAAAAAGAGCATGGGAGTGGTAGGTGAAGTCAGTCTGGGAACTACTGGTCTAGAGGCTTCATCCACGGGGTAGAAATGATATCCTAGGGGATTTTCATGAGTCTTTCCTGGATGGCAGTTAGTGCCCAGGATATTTTATGGGTTTTGAGAGGAGGGATTTTGCATGTAGCTTAGCAACACAGAAAATACTTCATTTATGTTAGGTGTTAGGTTCAATTCCCAACTCTCTCTCTCTCTCTCTCTCTCTCTCTCTCACACACACACACATGCACACGTGTATGCAGTTCCCCTTCCCCCAATTTGCTTATTGACTATTTGCTTATCTTCTGTGAACATTTTTCTCCTATTAATTGCAAGGTCACATTTGGTAGTGCTATGGGGGGACATTCCAGGCAGCGCTGTGGAGATACATGTGGTACCACAGATAGAACTCAGAACCTCATAAACACAGGGTATGTGGGCCACCACTTGAGTCACATCTCTGGCTCCTCTTTGCCCACTAAAAAAATGGATTGTCATTTATTATGAACTTATCCAAATTAAAAAAAATCTGTAGAGGGCACGATATTTTTATTATAGTATATTCTTCCACTTGCGCATATGGAATGTGATTTCACTCTCTTCTTTTTTTTCTGGATCCGTGCTCAGAAATCGTGCCTGACTGACTCAGGGGACCATATGGGATGCCAGGATTCGAACCACCATTTGTCCTGGGTCGGCTGCTTGCCCTACTGTTGTGCTATCTCTCCAGCCCCTTCTTTTCTTTTTGAACTTTATTTAAATACAGGTTTACAAAGTTATTTATAATACAGCTCTTTTGAGCATTTAATTTTCTAATACTAATCCTACCACTAGTGTGATCTCTCTTTACCAGCATCCCCAGTTTCCCATCCACCCCTAAGCCTGGCCCTTTAACACGCATAAAAATTTTATTTCATATGATTTAACAATCATATTTAAATCATATCGATTTAACAAACTATTGAAGCCATCAAAAATTACTTTGATAAAAGAATATTTGTGAACATTGCTATATCTCACAATTGAGTCATTAAATCACTGAGGGTTTACTGAGCTGTTTGTGGCTGGTTGGAGCTTCTGTGTTTATTGAACTTAGTTGGTGCCTATGCTACTAACCCACCTAATTTTGTGTATTTCTTCTACAGGTCTGTCAGTATTGTGGAATTTGGAGGTGTCTCCAAGAGCTCTAGGATAAGAAGAACTGGAATCATTCTTGGACTATGTCTCTCCTGAGGAGGCCCCAGAGATTTCTGCCTGAAGACTTGTGAACCTGTGTTAGTTTTAGCAGCTTGGCTTGCATCTACTGAGATTAGTTGTGAAGCTGGGCTGGTGTTTGCTGTTATGTAATCTTTATGGAATGAATTTTTTAGAGAGGGGGGTTAGGATCCAACTGTTTCAGCACCGTTCACTGGAAAGAGCATTTCCCTGCATTTCCCTGGCATTCTGGTCAAAATTCACTTGACCATACATGTTAAACTTTATTTGTGACTCTCAATTTTATTTCATTTTTTCTTTGTTACTTTTTGTGCCAGAACCTCTCACTTAGGCTATGATTACTGGATTTTTTGCAGCAAGCAAGTTTTGAAATCAGGAAATGTGAATCTTCCAACTTCATTCTGTTTCAGCATGTGATGTTTTGACACCCATTATACATCTGAAGATGAAAGCTGAAAAATCTAGGTACAAATAGTTAAATAGACAATTTTGGATAATCTCTTTCTTCTTCTGTATCATCTCTCCATTAAAAAAAGTTCCCTATGCTGGAGCATAGACTCTTTCTGTGTTGTTCATGGAGCTCTTGATCAAAAGCTACTCCCTGGGGAAGAACATACTAAACCTTTTCTCATTTATATCTAAGTGTCTCTAAAAGCTTAAAGTCATTACTATTCTAGGTAAACTTTGCTTTAAGAAAAAGGGGGAACAAAAATGTTTTACAGCTGAATTTTTTTCTCCACTAATGGAGACAGTCACTTTCTCTGAAGTCTTCACAAGACTTTGTCATGTGAAGAATTTTTCATAGATCCTCTCCGGATGATGTTATGCAAGATGACATCATCTGGGATGACGTCAGAGATGGACCTTTCTGTTTCTGTCCAAGGCTGGTTTTGTTTCCCCATCCCCATGGATTCTCTCCACCCCAAATGAGGTTAAGTCTAAAATCCACTTGATTTGTGAGCTTGGGGGAACAAATCTTCCGAACCTCAATTTTCTCTTATGGAATACAGAGAAAATCATGCACATTTTGAAATGTCTAGCATTTTTTTCTGTTCAGAACTTGACAAATACAACCCAGAAACAAATGCCTTTGTTATTCTCTGGTAACTTTTTTGAGAATATAGTTATCATTTTTTTGAAAAATTCAAGATAGTTTTTCTTCCTTACAACACCTCAGGATGGAGTGGGTCTGGAAACCTCCATTCAGGAAGGCTCTGTTTTAAAGAGAACTGGGTCTATGAAAATGGACTGGAGGTAATTTACTTCTCCCTCGGTCACCCAAAACTCTTGGGTCTGCCAGGACTTGCTCAGTCACCTTCAATTTGGAGCCAGAATTTGCACTTGTTCCCGCCCAATGTTGCACATAGCTTAAAAAAAAAAAACCCTTCCAAGTTATTTTCTAGGATTATTCTGAGCCTGAGAACATTCCTGAGATGGCAACTTTCTAGTCCTATGACCAAAGCAGAGAAACCAGACTTTAACCCCAACTTCTTCACACTTCACAGAGCAAAGGAGGATATTCTAAAAATGCTCTTGGATTCCCAGACGTGCACCCTCATCACCCAGGACTCCAGACCCCAGTCTGGTGTCTGCTGACATACCGTCGACTAAAAAAAACAAAAAACAAAAAACAATAAACAAGAAAGACAAACTCATTTGTCTTAAGGAAGTTTATATTTCTAGAAACTTACTACTTACTACGATTTTAAAATGAAAACCCAGAGCCAATAACCAAAACTTCCTACAGGTTTTCTCTCCCCCAAATAGCTGCTCATTTTCTTATTTCTTAAAAATTAGTTAATATTTACTTTTTTCTTTTTTTAACAAATAATTTCTATTACTTAAATATTTTGCTTGTTTTTATTTTTTACAATTTTTTCCTGATAAAGATATTTTATTTTTTATTTTTTTGAACCAGTAAGCCCCAAGGTTGCTTAGTCTGAAAACCATCCAGCCAAGAACAGGCTTCCATAACACTCTCAGATGCAGTAGATGGCAGCATTGTGCAGCCGATGCCTCCACTCCCCCTACCCGGGCGCCCTGCTTTTCTCTCCCCTCCTCTCAGACCCCAGGTACCTGCGGTGCCTCACCATCTGCAGATGGTCTGCGCCTGGCGGGTCACAACAGGTCTGAATCCACAGCGTGGGGCTGACTCCGACTCGGTGTTTCTGTAGCTGCCGGTATAATTGCTTTGGCTAATTGGCCCAGTTCGTTTGCTTTTGCATTTCCCCCATCAAGGTGAAGTGCAAGAAGATTGATAAATTCTCCATGCAAATACTTTCCTTCCCCAGCACAAGCTTTTGCGTCTTGAGCATATTTATCCTTAGACATCATGGTGTCCGCCTGCCGTTCTCTGTCCCGGGTGGCTGGTTTTTGCTCCAAATTTCTCTTGAACCCCGACTCTGCGTGCCACCTCGATGCCGGCTTTGGCCACTAGGGGGCACCGTCGTCACGTGTTTCTCTATAGTTGGACCGAGTCTGCTCGGGCTGGGCCTCCTAGGTGGCCCTTGTCCTAGGCATGACCTTGGGACATAGGATGATGGACTGGTGGCTGGGACTTCTTACGGACCATGAGACCCAACAGGGTGTTCTGGTCTCCACACGCTCAGAAATCTTATTGCACCCATTTTCTCCCTTGTTTTTGTTTTTCCAATTCCCTGAAAAGAATGGGCTTTTATTCTTCCACCAGTTTTTAAAGCTCTTCAAGGGAAAAATAAAATTTCATTTATTTACTCATTTTGAAAAAATAAATCTCCATGACACCAAGTTCCCTCTGCTGTCCACTTCAATCTTTCAGTCCACCCTGCCTTTCTTCAAGGTGCTGATAGACTGATTTCTGGAGCCGGTCTGAAGTGTACAATCCTTTCTCTTCGCTTTCCAGAAGCTCATCCCTTTCTCATTGGAGCAGATTCTGTTTTCCAGACAGTGGCCTCTCACTGCTCTGCCTGTGCGTTTCATTTTTCATGAAATTTGCTTCCTTTGTCAATATCTGCACATGTCTGTGTCCTGCATTCTGCCTTCAGTCCTTTTCTCAGCTTCCCTCCATTCCTGGGGAACTTGTGTGTATGCAGAAAATGTGTACCCCTTCTACTGCCTGTCTGGATGGAGTCATAGCCTAAAGGTTTTTTTTTGGACCACATCAAGCTGTGTTCAGGGCTGACTCTTGACACTGTGCTCAGGGATCACACCTGGTAGGGTTTGGGAGACCATATGGAGACCATAGAGATCAAACCTGAGTTGATCATGCACAAGGCAAGCACCCTACCAGTACTATCTTTCCAGCTCCATGAGATTGGCACTTTTATCTTCAATCTGAATTTCTCTTTTGAAGTATTCATTCATGTCCTCATGTTGCTAGTACTAACAGAGGCGGCCTGGAAGTTTTTGCTGAGGAAATTGGTTGTGGATGATGCCTTGGAAGCCATTGGGAAGAACATGCTCCAGGCTTCGAACATGCTGCTGGATTTGAGCAGGTTGGTCAGCCACAACTGCATAAGTCTAATGTTTTCTGCAAGCTTTCCAACAGACACAGAAACAGGAAGCATTTGTTAATTGCGTGCCTTTTTTGTTGGTTTGTTTTCGGCCACACTGATGATGCTCAGGGACTATCCCCACTAGGGGTTGTTCGCTCTCCATGGTGCTGGCAAACCATGTAGTTTTGGGAATTGAACCCAGATCCCCAGGACGTGCATTCCAATCTTCCAGTCATCTCTCCACCCCCTGAATATCTATCTTAAGCTGATAATTCAATTATTTCTGGGGAAACAGGTTAGTAAGCTTTGGTCTCTGCTCTGGAGCCCTCAATGCTTCCAGGGAACACAGACTCCTAAACGTACAATGATAGTGTTAATGTAGAATAGGAACGTAGTAAAGAATGTAACAGAATTTAAAAGAAGAGATAAGGGATTTCAAAGAGAAGGAAAACTTTAAAAGAGACCTTATACCATGAGTAGAAGTTTATAAGAGTGGAGGTGTGTCTGTATTCAAGGGAGTAAAGAAGGGCTGACAGATAAGTGAAAACCCAGTGAAAGGGAGGGTTGGTAGTATTGCAAAGTGTGGGGATAGCTCCAAGACTCTCAGGAGTGCAGTGTCTGCCATGTGTCCAGAAGCCCATGATTCTGCATGTATTGAACCCATAACTATCTGGGATGAGCCATTTTTCAGCCATCATGTCTTCAAAGTCATCCACATTTAACCATGTGTATGCATGCATGGCTATGCATTCACACATACACATACATGCATGTGCTAGTGGCATCAGATAACAAAAAAGGCAGGTGAGAATAATATGTGAAAGACCTTGAAGGTCAAGATTAGGAGCTTGAGGCTCATCCTAGCACATTATGGCATCACAGAGGGGTTTAATCAGAGGGTCTTTGATCAGAGATGCCATAAGACGGCCTCTGAAGACTTAGTAGAGGAGACTAGCAGGAAAAGTTAGTCACAGTGGTATCCACATACTCCAGCACCATCTGGGACTCAAAGAGAATGTGGGCTATCAAGAGAATAGTAGAGTGGAGCCTTACACTCAAGACTGCTCCCATACACAAAGATGGTGCATGCTCCACTGCTGTGCCATGGGTGCTACACTCATTTATTTGTTCACTTGCCAGACACATATAAAATTATGATGGTTAAGAAGTAGAATTTATTGTGGTAAGGTATGATGAGGTGATAAGGACTGGGGTGAGAATCAGGGACTCAGGGGGGATAGCTCCAAGACTCTCAGGAGTGCAGTGTCTGTCGTGTGTCCAGAAGCCCACGATTCTGCATGTATTGAACCCATAACTATCTGGGATGAGCCATTTTTTAGCCATCATGTCTTCAAAGTCATCCACATTTATCCTTTGTAAGGCCCTATTTTTGGGGGATGTGGATCTTCCAAAGATTGGGGAACTTGAATTTGGTCTGGTACAATGCCTCAAATCATATACTTTCGTTCTATTTGGAGCATGATATTGGGGACAACATGAGAGCAGATAGGATTATTCACAACAGAGACTCTTCCCCCAACCTGTTTATATGATCTGCCACCTGCCCTGATTTTTCCTGCTATCTTGTACCCCATCTCAATCTATGAGTGTGCAGAGAGAGGGACCCTCCAGTTTTTCCCAATAACCCTCCTCTTCCCAAATCGCACAGACACTTGAAGACATTTCGATTTATATCATGTATTACAGACAGATTGGGCCAAGCGCTTCTTTTTTCTTAAAATATACAGCTCAAAACTCAGTTAAACAAACTAATAAATTAATTTTCAATACTTAGATAACCTCACTAGTTTAAAAAATAACCTCTAAAGTAGATAACCACCTTTTATACAATCAGTTCAACAGATCACTTTCTTAAACACCCTAAAAATCCAGCCATTCCAACTCATCAAATGCAAAGAACAATGGGGAAACTAAAAAGACACCTGCAGTTGAGTATATGGAAAGAAATTCTGGCAAACTTCTAAGTCTACCAAAATTTCTGAGCCTTACAGATGAGGAATTAAAATCAACACTTAATGTTTTAGCAACAGAAATCAAGGAGTCACTAGCCTGCAAAATTAAGCAATCTATAGATGAACAATTCAACCAACACAAAGAAGAACTCTTTCAGAAGAGATAATCCATTCAAATGGAACTGAAGGAACTAAAAAATATGTTAGCAAGCTATAGTAGCAGAAACACACAGGTAGAGAATCACATAGATGTTACTTGAAGACAAACCAGTATTGATAAAGAAATGAAAAAAAATCTGCAGCAAAGAACTGTTTCCAAGGTCCTAGAGCAGGTCCTAAAGCATCAGGCTGCTATACTCACTCTGTTTGTAGTTGGCAGCCATTATACAGCAGGCCTAAGGGACAGAGAGCACAGTGGGCTTTATTGACTGCACTAATTTGGACCAAGTATAGCAATGGGTGACGGGGATACCACAAGGAGAAGGCAACTGGCAACTAAATTCACCATTGGGAAATTTTGAGTAGAGAAGATACTATGATTAGGCAATTTGGTCATGAATATGACTGCTTCTCTCACAGGGAGAAGATTGCTCTGTGAATGACTCATAGAGAACTCACCCTGATTTTGGTGTGGGCTAAGGGCTGGAGGGAATGTGGTCTAGGAGAGGAGCAGGACATGATCCTGTCTGTGATCCTTATGCTAGAACAAATTATGTTTGAGGAATTGGAAGCCCCAGTGTGATCAAGAGAGATACTAGGGGTCCTGGTTTACTCCAGGACAAGCTGCAGATAAAATATTTGAGGAGAAGAGATCTATTCTTCAAACACTCCACTTGGGGAAAAGTAGAAATTTAGACTTTCAGTGTCTGGATCCAAGACCACCTCACAGGTCTAAACCAAACACTCGGGAGTTTGGGATATATTGAGTTCTATAGTTAGGATAAAAATTTTAGTTTACTTTAATAGGTTTATGTGCGAGAATGCTTATCACTATTTAGATAATGAAGAATGGGAAAGAACAAAAAAATGGGATAGCCAATGAGCTACAAGGAAATTACTTCATATTAGTTATAGAAAACATTGGTTTCAAATGCTTGTTTCATTACTAGGCATGTCTGTCATTAGACAAGTTACTCTGTGCATCAGTTTATTTTTTATCAAGAATACAGGGCTATGGGACCAGAACGATGGTGCAGCAGTAGGGTGTTTGCCTTGAGCGGAAAAAAAGAAAAGATCCCAGGCTCTAGGTCACAGCTTAACATGAAAATTCCTCTTTTCTGGCGATCCTTTTCCTGTGTTATATTTATTTAGACGGTGATCAGGGGTTATTCCTGACTCTGTGCTTGTGAGTGACTCCTTGTGGTTCTTGGTGGGGGGGGGGGCAAATATGATGTTAGAGATTAAAACTAGGGTTGTGCCAAGTAAGTATGCTATCTCTATAGCCCCCTGTGATATATTTAAAACTCCCTGTCTGTGGACTTCGTTCTATTTCTCTAGGCTTACTTTTATTTCTGAGGTGTCAGTGATGCTCTTAAGCACCATTACATAGAGAGCCCTGCAATTTCTGATGATTCAGTACTGAGGCCATTGGGCCTTCAGGGCTGTACATGGCCTGGTTTGTGTGACTTTATACCCAGGGCTTATTCCTGGCAGGGGTTGGGGGACCATATGCTGTGCTAGAGGATAGAACCTGGGTCAGTTACATGCAAGGCAAGCATCCTACCCAATGTACTATCTCTGCATCCTTTTTTTTTTTTTTTTTGGTTTTTGGGTCACACCCGGCAGCGCTCAGGGGTTACTCCTGGCTCCACGCTCAGAAATCGCTCCTGGCAGGCTCAGGGGACCATGTGGGATGCCGGGATTTGAACCAATGAACTTCTGCATGAAAGGCAAACGGCTTACCTCCACGCTATCTCTCCAATCCCCTATTTGTGTTGTGTATTAACAATGATATGATCTCTTGGTGTTTTCAGCATCTTAGTTTATTCTCATCCACAATAGTCTCAAACTGTGCCCAGAGCCTCTCAGTACTGCCACTCTTGAAGGTTCCTGTCTCAGTCACCTTCTCCCCCGTACCTACAATTCACTTACCCAGTCTTCTGTACAAGATCAGCCAAGCTCCCCAGAGATGCTTAAAGTTGGTGAGTCCAATGAACCAGAGTTGGAATCTGGAATTTCTGGGCTCCCTCTTCCTTGGGCTCAACCTCTTGTCACTGACACTCAGCTGTAGTAGCAGAAGGCCAAGATGAAAAGTCTTGGTCAAGAACAATACAACATGGTCCCTGACTGACATTGCCTCTGAGTGAGGGAGTTTTTCCTTTTCTACAAATCTAAAGGAAATTGCCCAGGTGACTGTTTCCAACACAGAAAAAAAAAAAAAAGACTCTCAGAATGAGTTGTTAGACATGGATATAACTAGCAACTTTTAAATTGCAGATTTTTTTTTTGTGCTAACAGACAGAAATGAAAAAAAGTTCTGTCTCATCAGGGGCACTGTTGCATATTCATGAAAAAGAAAATGAGTGGAAAAATGGTATCACAATATCAGCCGTTCTTACCTCTGGGTGGTGGGGCTCCAAGGGGTTATGTTCTTTTTTTACATATTTTGCTATGTTTTTTTCCAGAGTTTTGACAATGAATATGTATTCCTTTTCACAATTAGTACAATAAACCCTGCCAATACATTTATTTTTAATAAGTCATTTGAAGGAAATTTAGTTGGGAATAAGCATGTGGAATTTTTTCCCCCCACTCTGGGATCCATTCAATTATTTGCAGGATTTTCATTTAGAAGCTACAGGAAATGCTGCTCCAACATTACTATACATGGTAGGGGGAATTCTGGGGAATAGAGGTCATGCAAGATGAATTCAAACAGTGAGACCTGCCCTCTAATACATTAGGTTGCCCTTGAATTGTCCTGTCCTTGGACTTATGTATCAGATCACAGAAAGAGAGTATACTTTTGAAGGGGTGCCTGGCTGAAAATAAACTCCAAGGATGAGTTCCAAGATTTTAGTAGCTGTCCTGTCTGTTTTTCTTGTGAAGGTCCCATAGGAGGCACCACTTGTAAAAGCCTCTTGATATTGATATTAAATACTGTTATAACTTCAAAAGAGCGGCAGAAACCTGCACAGTGTAAAAAAGCAGGATCTTCTTATCCTTACCTTGTTCTGTCCCTAGAATGAAATTTCAACTTGGTTTAGGTGAGAGTGTCCCAGCAAAGCTTTTCTCTTCAGAATGATTAAAGTCTTCTCATTCAGCCAGACTCATTCATTTTAACTGTTCCATTTCCCAAGAATATCATCTCATTACTTTTTCAATGACCCAATATTTTCAGCACAAGTGAATGAGTCCAGAAAGTCATTTTAGCCATTGATTATTTTTGGTAACCTTCTGATCTCTTCTAAATCCCTTTTCTTTTTAATTTCCATTTATGTCCTCCTGTCTTGTCATCTGTTCTGTGCTGAAAATAGTAACTTGGCTTGACCTTATTATCTACCATTTAAGATTTTACAGTCTTTGGTTAAATTTCATCTTAATAAGTGTTGCTAGATTGTAAGATGTCTTTTTCCCCCCTCAAGGCTGTTCTTTGCAGTTCATCTCTCTCTTTCTCTCTCTCTCTTTCTCTTTCTCTGTCTCACTCTCTCTTGTTATTGGGTCACACCTGGCAATGTGCAGGGGCCACTTCTGGCTCAACACTCAGCAATCAGTCCTAGAGGTGCTTGGGAGACCATATTTATGTTGGGGATCAAACATGGGTCAATGTGTGCAAGGTAAGTACCTTACTCATCGTATCATCATCCAGTCCCTAGTTTGTATTTCTTATCCTGGGACAACTTTCTATTTCTAATTAAGTCAAGATATCATGTTATTTCTTTGATAAGATATGGCTTACTGGCTTCAAAGTAAACCCGAATAACATTTACTAGAGATAAAGAACCTCTCACTACTCTTTCGTCTTGAACTGTCTCCAAAATCCATTTTGAAAATACCTGATATCCTATTTACATGAGATTTATTTAAAATATTCTATTGGATTCTATGATTTACAATGCTATTAATAATTATTTCTCATACACATAATTCCCACATCACACCCATCGCCTATGTAATCTTATCCATGTCCCAAGGACCCTAACATCCCTTCCTTCCACTCCCCCATCAGTTCTTCCATTATATTACCTTTGGCCCTTTGTTGCTACCTTACTGTGTATCTTTAAGTCTCACACATGAAAGATAATTCTCTATTTATCCCTTTCCTTCTGACTGACTTTACTCAGCATGATATCCTGTAGTTTTATCCATATTGCTGCAAATTACATAATTTTGTTCTTTCTTAGAGCTCTATTGCATGAGATTTAAAATGTTACAGGGCAGGGCAACATGTAAAATGAAATTAATTACATGAAATGAATGTTATGGGAGAATTTTGATGCATGAGAGTAATAGGGCAATAGAAGAGCTTTGGACATTTATTTTATCAAACAATATTCTGTTAGCAAACATTTATTGAGCTCATGGCTATGATCTGACTATCAAATATGGGGATAAACATGGAAAAAGGACCTGATAGTGAATGGTGTGGGTTAAGATATATAAGATATTGGGGGCCGGGTGGTGGCGCTGGAGGTAAGGTGCCTGCACTAACCTAGGACGGACAGGGGTTCGATCCCCGGTTCCCCATATGGTCCCCTGTGCCTGCCAGGAGCGACTTCTGAGCGAATAGCCAGGAGTAACCCCTGAGTGTCACCGGGTGTGGCCCCAAAAACAAACAAAAAAAAATATATAAGATATATATAAGTTATATATAAGATATATAAGAAAATTTACAAAACATACAAAACAAACTTCACATTTGAGAACAGAATTTCGATGAGTCAAAGTAGTTTTCAAATTCAAAATTGGAAGAAAGGACAGCGAAAGCAGTACAGAATCATTTTCTTTCAGTTCTTTCAGTTGTCTTTCTTCATCAAGGAGTAAGAGTTTCTTTAGATAGTTAATTATCTTTCTAGAATGTTCTGCCTGATTGGGCATCACCCAAGATCCATCTAATGCTTTGGGATTTAGACAGAGTTCTGATGCATATTTTCATGGTCCATCTTTATGGAAAATCAAAAGTAAGAAAAGGTAAAGAAAAGACATTGAAAAAACCCTCCTTCCTTCTAGAGAAGGCTGTCTTCTGTATGTCCTTCTCATGTTTTCAGATACTGTTCTTGCTCCACCTCCCCTGGGGCACTGTCTCTACTGCTATACTGCAACTTGCTGGTCAGGCCTGCCTATACCTTTCATGTAGAGATGAGGCTGGCTTTGATTATGCCACTATTATTCTTCCTGACAGATACCAGGTGAAAGTTCTTAGGTTGCTTTAGTTTTTGGGTCACACCCAGTAGTGCTCAGGGTTACTCCTGGCAGGCACGGGGGACCATATGGGGCACCGGGATTCGAACCGATGACCTTTTGCATGAAAGGCAAACGCCTTACCTCCATGCTATCTCCGGGACTCCCTTTTAGGTTGCTTTAAAGACCACAATCAGGTCTCACCTTTTGCAGGAGACTCATAAGTTCATCAGGCATTTCCTTTTAATGTGTATTACCTAAGTAATTAGGTTTCAAGTTCCAAAGCCAGGATACTTGAGAGACATGGGTCTGGAAGCAAATATCAATATAGGAAATACCCTTCCCCCCTCCACATTCCTGAAATGGATTCAGAAATTACAGCATGTAAGCAGAAGAAAGGCAGCTTAGTGGAGCAAGACTGGAGAATGAATGCATGGTCTTCCAGAAACCAGGGCTTTTATTAGCAAGAACCAGACCACACCCTAAGATGGAGAATGAATACTAAGTAGGGAGGGAACCAGTAATCCGATCACCAGATCACACCCTAAGTGGAGAGCAAATACTGAATATGGTAGGATTTAGTAATCTAACATCTCCCCTTAATTGCCTTTATATAAAAACTAAGTAATTTACACCCCATAGTTATAAGAAAAGGGCAGATGTCTCTAATTAAAAGATAAAGGGGTTTGCAATATTTTGCATAGGCACAGCAAAAGTTGGAACAATAGAAAGAAAAAACTTCTTGCCTAAAAACAACAAGGTGTCCCTAGCGATGAAGCTCTTGCCATAGATCAACTACAGGCTCCAGGCACACTAATTCGTCTAACTTCAAAGTCTTTTCTTCAAGGTCTCAGGAAGGGTTTTACTCAATCACAGTTTTTTGCTGTCAGGTTTCAGTAATTGGAGATATTGGTGTTAGCATATATCCTATGTTGAAGTCAGGATGTCCTGAGGCATCTTATGGTTTCATCTCACTGTTATGTGGCGAGGTAGGAAAATCTGCCTTACAGAACATGTTATTGCTAATTTCCACGCTGTCAGGTTAGCATGTTGGACTACCCCATGGCAAGTATGTGCCAAGGCAGTTCCAGTCATTCTTAGATGACCTCCAATTTTTCTAGGCCAATCTATCTTTACAGTTTCCTTGTCATGCCAGGGATACCCAGGCTGGGCCAAGGTAATAATGCAAAGATTGAGTTAATATAATGAGCTGCTTTTAACACATACTTGGGGATTGCTTTAGACAGTGTTCAGGGGACCAAGTAGGACTGGGGATTGAGTCCAGACCTCTAACATGCAAAGCCTGCTGGAACTCTTTCTCTGGCCTGAGATGACACATTTTTTTTTTTTTTTTTGGGTGGTACTAACTAGGGAACCTAATGGTAGTGCTGAAGGAATGGTCCTAATCTTGATGTGGAGTCTAAGCAGGGCTTGGCATCTCAGCCTGCTGTGACCCCCCTAGTACTGAGTCTCCCCAAGCCTGAAAATTACATTTAAAACTCTATTGGGATACATTTCCAAATAATAAGAAACTTTCTTTTTATCTCTTTTATTTAAAAAAACATTATTACAAAGTTATTCATGATTGGGTTTCAGTCTTACAATATACACTCCCCTTGACACATGAACATTTCCTGACACCACTGCCCCAGTTTTCCTCTCACCTTTAGGACTTCTCTCTCTCTCTCTCTCTCTCTCTCTCTCTCTCTCTCTCTCTCTCTCTCTCTCTCTCATAGACTCTCTCCTCTTTTTTCCTCTTTATACAAGGTGGCTTTCACTATTAGTGAACGAGGTACCATGCATATCACTTTATCTCCATTCAATACCCAGTTACTAGAGTGATCAGTTCCAACTATCCTTGCCATAGTGCCTCTTCTCTGCACTCCTAACTGCACTGTTCCACTATTTGTGGCAAACATCCTACCATGTACTGATCCTCCTGGCCATAATATCTATTGTCTTTGGATATTGTTACCATACTATCTTTAAAAAGAAACTTTTTGTTTTTTTTTTGGTTTTTGGGTCACACCCGGTGACTCTCAGAGGTTACTCCTGGCTATTCGCTCAGAAGTCGCTCCTGGCAGGCACGGGGGACCATATGGGGAACAGGGGATCGAACCGCGGTCCGTCCTAGGTTAGCGCAGGCACCTTACCTCCAGCGCCACCACCTGGCCCCTAAAAAAGAAACTTTCTTAAGACTATTTAAATTGGAGTTTTGTATAATCTCTGGCAACCAGAGATAATTTCTCTATCACCTAAATTAAAAGACACTGGTTCTGCCAGTTTATTGATTCAATCAACATTTATTGCATGCATGTCAATGAGTTACGTGCCAGGGACTCTGTCAGGCAAATGGTTCGCACCTCTGAAGGACCTGAGTTATTAAAAATCATTATACCTTGAATGAGGTAAGGCAAGAGGTTGAGTAGGAGGAAAAAAACAACTGTTGACCAGTAGTGGGAGTGATTGCAGGCTATGAGCAGAATTTGGACTACAAAAGTAACATTTTGAACTGAACCAATGTGAGTCAGTACAGGAAAGAGCATGGCTGTTTTGTTTTACTCCACAGCTATGAATTTCTTTTAGTCAAGGAACCCCACCACAATACA
>PVKC010019338.1:0-19161 GCA_004027635.1 Crocidura indochinensis
AAGGAAGGAAGGAAGGAAGGAGGAAGGAAGAAGGAAGAAAGGAAGGAAGAAAGGAAGAAAGAAAGGAAGAAAGAAGGAAGGAAGAGAAAGAAAGAAAAGAAAAAGAAAGAATGAAGGAAGGAAGGGAGGAAGGAAGGAAGGAAATTAGATCATTTATTTTGTATTGTGAAGCAACCTGGGCATTCAAGTCTGAAGACAACTTTTATCTAATGCTCATGAGATCTAGTTTATGAGATCATGAGATCAATTTACCTGAAAATGTCCACTGTATACATTATGTATATACATATGCATAGTACTATGATGAAATTGTAATATTTAACTCATTTTCATTTCTTCCCAAGAAGTTATACTGAATTTCATTCATTAATAAGAAAAAAATTAATTTGGTACAATACAATATAACTATTTGTTTAGTGACTTATAAAACCTTTTATCTTTTGACAGTCTAAACTTTTAACATTTCAAGCATAGTATTTTCCCTTATATAGAAATAGAAATAAGAAGCTCTCAAGAGATTATTTCTGTAAAAGCAGAATGTCTTCCAAAATGGCTTCTGAAAGTCTATTTGATATTGTTATCTACCAAGCGAAAGTATCATTTGATAAAGCCCAAAGAAAACTTGATGGTCTCAGATAAAGTGAGTGATCTTTGCAAAGGAAAAGTACTTCACAGAAGCCGGAAACTGGAATACCAAAGGGAGGAAGCTGGTACTAGAATATTTCACTTAATGACTGTATGACAAGTCCATCACAGGTCATTATTTATAGGTCATTTTCCTGTCAATTGTAGGAATCCTGGCCTTAATCATTTGTGTCAACACACACTTCCGTATAAAAACTTCCAACATGATACAGATAATTCTGAGAAACACGATATGTGTTCTGACATTTCTGTGCTTTCCTCTTGACTCTGAATTTGCCAAGATATTTCCTGTTAACTCCTTGGCATAAGTGTTTTGAAGAAACTGTAACTAATGCCAGCATTGGGTGTCATGCTGGGAAAATCCAGATTTTGAAAGGAAAATTACAAAGCATTGTGGTCAGCATTAAATTTAAAGGAACAATCCTTCAACTTTTAAATACATGTTCACATTGTTCATTGTTTTAGACAAAATTTATATTTAAACATTTTAGATAGAACTATTTAGTACAAAACGAACTATACATATTTGTACAAATTTGTAATATGTTGGATTTATGCAAGCAGTCATAATATCATCACCACAATCTAGATAATAGTCAAATCCTAAATCTCTCAATTTCTCTGACATCTCTCTCTCTTATATGTGTATATATTGTGGGTTCTTAACATGCAATACAATGTTGTTCATTATAGTCATCTATCATGTTGTACAATAGATCTAGTATTTCTAAAACATTTTGTTCATGTAGAAATCACTTCTTTTATCCAAAGCCCCTGGAAAATGCCATTTATTACATACTACTCTGAGTCCGACCACTTTAGTTTATATAAGTAGAATCATAAAATACTTGTCACCTGATAAACTAGCTTTGTCACTTTACATAATGTATGTTTATATTGACACAAATAAGAGAACTTTTTAAAGACTGAAAAAATGTTATATTTATATGATATATTTTTCTTGATTTGAATTTTATTTTAGGTGTAAATTACAATACTGATAATGATGGGTTTTTATGCATAAAATATTCCAGCACCACATCCTCACCAGATTGTCTTGCATCTCTCCATCATTGGTCCAGTGTCCCTTCCCCCTTGTTATCATTTTTATACTGCTGCAGTGATATGCTTCCTACTAAAGACCAACGAGTTCTCAGTTTCTGTTGCCTTTTGCCCTTTTGTTTTCCTGGATAACTGGTGTTATTGAGCATCTTTTAAATGATCTGCCATAAGCTGAAAAGATGATGCAGCAGGTAAAGCACTTGCCTTGCATGCAGCTGACCTGGATTCAATCTACAAATTCCATATTGTATCAAGTCTTAAGGTAAGCTCTGAATACCATCAGGTGTAGCCCAATTATCTATTGTCCATTTGTTTGTCTTCTTTGGAAAAATGTCTTCTTCCATTTTCAATTTTTTTTCTTTTTTTTTGTTGGCGGGGAGGAGGGTTGCACACCCGACAGCGTCCTCTGGGGTAACTCCTGACTCTGAGCTCAGAAATCGCTCCTGACAAGTACGGGGGTAGGGGTGGGGCTATATGTGACGCTGGAAATCGAACTACTGTCCATCCTGGATCGGTAGTGTGCAAGGCAAATGCCTCCCACTGTGCTATCTCTCCGGGTCCTCCCATTTTCAATTTTATAGCGTATTATTTGGCTTACAGCTAATGAATTTTAGGATTTCCTCATATCTTTGGTAATAAACTAGTTATAGTATTATGTGTGTAAATATTTGTAAATATTTTCTTCAAAGTAGACTGCCTTTTCACTGATTCTTTTGTTACGATGTAAGCTCTTCTAAGTCCCTTTTGCCTTGATCGCCTTTTGTTGTTTATGCTTTTGGTTTCATAGCCAAGAATTCATTGCAGAGACCAATGTCAAAGGTTTTCCCTGTATCTTTCCCAGGAGAGGCATAGTGTCACATTTTCTAAAGTTTTAATTGTTTTATGTCTTTTTTTTAAAAATTGAATTACTGTAAGACAGTTACAAAATTGTTGATGGTTGAATTTTAGTCATCCAATGTTCTAGCACCCATCTCTTTACCAGAGTACATTTCCAGCCCACCCACTGATGTCCCCAGTTTCCCTCCTGTCTCCTCCTGCTCCTCTACTTCTCCTCCGCCACCTCTTCTTTCTTTTCTTCTTCTTCTTCTTCTTCTTCTTCTTCTTCTTCTTTCTTTTCTTCTTCTTCTTCTTCTTCTTCTTCTTCTTCTTCTTCTTCTTCTTCTTCTTCTTCTTCTTCTTCTTCTTCTTCTTCTTCTTCTCCTCCTCCTCCTCCTCCTCCTCCTCCTCCATCTCCTCCTCCTTATTCTTTTTCTTTTTCTTCCTCTTCTTTTTCGTCTTCTCCTCTTCCTTTTTCTTCCTTTCTCCTCCTCCTGCTCTTTCTCCTCTTCTTCCTCTTCTTTCTTCTCATCCTTCTACTCCTCTTCATCCTCTTCTCCTCATTCTCTTCCTCCTCCTGCTCCTCCTCCTCATCATCTTCTTCTCCTCCTCCTACTTCTCTCCTCCTATTCCTCCTCTCCTCCTCCTTCCCCTTTCTATTCCTTTCTTTTCCTTCTCCTCCTTCTTCTTTCTCTCTCCCTCCACCATTCCCACTCTTTCTACCCCATCCCCACAGCACCATTTTTCCTTTAGGCACTAAAATTACTTTGCAATACTGTTACTGAAGGAATATCATGCATATATCATGCAATGTTATCATGCAATGTTACCTCATTTCAGCACCCAGGTGATCATTTCCAACTATCATTGTCACAATAGTCCCTGAGGTAAATTTGATAACAAGTTATTACGAAATATTATTGTGAAAGGATATTAAATTTTGTCAAATGCTTTTCTACTTATATATAGATATGTGACTTCCCTATTATTCAATTTGACACTGAATAATTTTTATTAATTCACCTATAAATATATCCCAATTATATATCCCATTTTATCACATTTTATTGAATTCTGTTTGATAGTATTTTGTGTAGAACTTCCACATTTATTTTCATTAAGGATGATGATCTATAACTTCCTTTTCTTGAAATGTCGGGATTGGTATCAATGCAAAGTTGTCCTAAATAAATGAGCTTGGAAGTCTTCTCTACTCTTCAATGTGTTGGAATATTTTTAGAAAGATTGGAATTAATTTCTTAAATAAATGGTAGAATTCACTAATAATGACATTTTCTAAAGAACATTTTTTTGGTTGGGATATATTTTGTTACTAATTGAATTCTTTTACTCATTGTTGGTCTGTTCATATTATTTCTTCATAATTTTATCTTGATACATGGTATATATCTAGGAATTTTTCAGTTTTTCTTAGGTTATTTAATTAGTTGACCTATAGTTGTTTATTTTAATTTTCATGACTTTTTGGTGAATGATTTTGTAATATCATATTTTATTCTAAGTTATTTGTTTGGATCTTCTCTTTTCAGTCTAAGTAAGTTTAAGGTTGACTATTTTTATCTTTAAAATATGCTTTAGTTATCATTTATTTTTATGACTGTTTTTCTTAGTCTTTATTTCTATATTTATAGTCATTATTTTGTTATATCTTTGAACTTAATTTGTATTCTCTAGTTGTTTGAGTATAAAAACAACTTATTTCAAGTATTTTTATTTTGCATTTCTTTGTACTGATTTTGCTATATAACAAATTGTTTGGTCTACAGGATTTTTATTTTTATCTACCTAAACTATTTTCCTGATTTATCTTTATTTTTTATTACTCAGAAGTGTGTTGTTTAATTTTCATATACTTTTGAATTTTTCTCTGTTGTTTCTGATCATCATAGTTCGAGATTTGCTATGAATTATAATAAAAATTTTGATTACTCATATACCATAAGCTCTATATACTTTTTTTCAGTGTGTGTATGTGTGTGTGTGAAACAAGGGCTAACATATAAAAAGCATGTACTTTCCCACTAATGCTCCTCTCTGGCACACTAGACTTTATTCTTTTTTATTTAATAATTTTTATTGAGACTCATGTGAATTAAGTCTTTCACAGTTATATTTAAGGTACGTAGTGTGAACTTTATTCTTTTAAATTCTGCTGTTCAACTGATTTGATAATTTCAAATAACCCACTTTTTAATTCTCTTATTCTTTTTTCCACTTGAACAAGTATATTGTTGAAGATCTCATTTTTTATCTTGTTTTTGGGCCACATCTGGTGATGCTCAGGGTTTACTACTGGCTATGCACTCAGAAATCGCTCCTGGCTTGAGAGACCATATGGGACTCCAGGGATCAAACACAGGTCCATCCTGGTTAGCCAGTCACATACAAAGCAAATGACCTGCCGCTGTGCTATCCCTCCGGCCCTGAAGCTCTCATTTTTTTCAATTTAATTGTTTGATACTCTTTAATAGTTTTATCTTTGTTGATATTTTAGGTTTTTCTCATATAGTTCTGATCTTACTTTACTTGCTGTGTCACTTTACTTGCTGTGTCTTTTATGGTTACTTAGCTTCCTTAGAACAAGAATAAAATTGTGTTAAAAGTGAATATAATGCAGTATATAAAGTTGTTGATATGTAATTATGTACACTCAATCCTGGATGTTATAAACTATTGCTATTTTAAAAAAATCATTAAAACAAGTATTTTGATGTTTTAGGAAACATTTATGTCTATGTCCTTATGAATTATAGGAGATTAATATATTCCTATTGTAATATTATATTAGATTTTTGTTTTGGGGGTACACCTGGAAGTACTTAGGGTCTACTCCTGGATCTGTGCTCAAAAATCACTCCTGGCAAGCTCGAGAGATCATATGAGATGCCAGAAATCGAACTTAGGTTTGTCCTGTATCAGCCACATGCAAACTTCCTACTGCTATGCTATCTCTCTGGACCCAGTATGTTATTATTTTTTATGTTCCGTATAGGTCTGCATAAGGGTCCGGGAGATAGCATGGAGGTAAGGCATTTGCCTTTCATGCAAAAGGTCATCGGTTCGAATCCCAGTGCCCCATATGGTCCCCTGTGCCTGCCAGGAGCAATTTCTGAGGATGGAGCCAGGAGTAACCCCTGAGCACTGCCGGGTGTAACCCAAAAACCAAAAAAAAAAAATAGGTCTGCATAAATGGATCCATATTTTATGTGTATTTTAATTTTGGTTTACAGATCACACCTGGCCATTCTCAGGGCTTACTCTTGACTCTGTACTCAGGGCTCACTCCTGGTAGTGTCACAGGACTGACCATATGGATTGCTAGGGATGGAACTTGGATCAGACATGCTGCCTATGTATCACTATTTTAGAAGCAACTGTTTCTAACAGTCTGTACAAACTGAATTTAGCAGATTTAAAAACATTTCTTAGTAAGCACGATTGCTATGCATCCTGTGAACCTCTGTAACATATTCTTTTAAGGCAGCACAACCCACAGATAGAAGGTTTCAAGATAGTACATCTTTTTCCCTGGAGCTTATTTCTTCTCTTTTCTCAATAGAAAAGTAATGAATAAAAGTGGTGCCTAGTAGATGAGCATGGACATATTCCACTCCTTTTCTCCATTCTGGTTGAGGAGTTTCAAAGTTTGCCTTCTCTCCATCTCATAGAGCCTTGTTGTAAAACAGGTCCTCTTCCATAAGACAGAGCACTGCAATGAGTTGTTGAATACAAGCTTTAATTCTTGCTCTTCCTGGTGAAGACTCTGGGTTGTGTGTCTTTTCACAATCCCACAGTGTTGTTCTGTGACTGAGTTGCTTACCCATTTTCACAGAATCTTGCACTTAATACTCTGATGAGGGGTGTGGGCTCTATTTTCCTTACATTATCCTGGAAGAGAAATCTTGTATCTATACAGCTTCTTTAAGTCCCTTGAAAGAGTCCTTCATGCTGCTGAAAAATAATTGTCCCTTTTGTTAGGGACATGTACATGAAGACCAAGAGAAAAGTTGCTGTTCTCTCCTATTCTCCCTAAGAAGAAGAAGCCTCAGGGTCTTCTTTTACAGTGAGTTGACCTGCAGGATGCCAAAGATCTCTGTCTTTTCCTTTGTTCCTAGCTGCCAGACATTTTGATTGGCAGAAATAATTCTCTGAGCAGCAGCTTAAAAGGTAGAGAATGTCAAATGCACTTTTCAAGACTGCTCTGCTCTTAAGAATAAATTATTGTGTAAACCTCCCTCTACATTGTGTTATATATGTTTGGGAGAGTGGCTGATGTTGATTAAAGTGGAATTGCCCTTTTAAACCATTTCAAAGTGTCTGTGCATGATTTTTGTTCTCATCTAAGTTGCTGGAACTTTATTGTTCTGCTTTATTTTTGTTTTATTGGGCCACATATTGCTGTGTTTAGGGCTCACTTCTGGTTTTACTCTCAGAATTCTCTTCTGGAAGACTTGGGTCCTTCCAGTTATCCTTCTCATTGATGATTGTGAGAAATTATGACATCATGGTTTCCCTCGCCTGCTGCTCTCTTGATCTGAGCATATTGAAATTGTGGGCAGTGGTATAGCTTAAAGTTTAGGTAGGTAAAAGCTGTGAACCCTGCTGTGAACATCTTTATGTTTAGAGCAGAGCTATAAATAAACAGAATCTATGTGATTCAGAAAGGAGAAGCATAAATTTCTCAAGAGGAAAACAGAGAAGTTTGGCTTCAAAAATTCAGATTTCTATCTACTACATGTGGCAATCATAACTTAGAATGTGGACCTGTCTTGATACCTATGTTGAATGTCACACAGTGTGTTCATAGTAACTTCACTGTGTCAGGCTATTCGCTCAACTAGACATTTTCTATAGGGACGTAATGAGTCAGGATACAGTCACAAGCTGTCAGGGCCATGTACCTACTACCTGATTTCCTTTGCCATACAGAGGAAGTGGATGTAGAGAAGGACTGGGGAGGTGAGAGAGAGTTTCACTTTAATCAACATCAGCCACTGATGATATGGGGGTCCATAGTCCTGTACTGTCTGTTTATTCACTTGCTAGCACCCTCCTTTGTCCTGCAAATGGCTGTTCCCTGAAGGACTACATAGACAAACCTACAAGTTAACTATTGTTTATAAACAAATACCCAGATGGCAAAGAAATTTGTCATTTCTAAAACAAGGGATCTCAGAAATATATCACATGAGCTGGTATATGTTCCAAAGATTTCACATGCTCATCAGATACTCTTTTATTTTCTTTTTTTTCTGGCACCAGAATCAATATTACTGTTTTCATCAGACTAGGAAACTGAGATCCAGAAGGGCATCTTTCATGTCCTCTTTCATGTCTCAGAAAATGAAGCCACAGAACTATATTGAATAAGGAATCCCTCTTCCATCTGCCAACTATCTTATTTTATACTTCTGTGTTGCATGTTTTGAGTCCCTTATACTGTTTATATCTCCCCATACCACTTATCCTTCCTTGTAAAAATTCAAGTTCATCAATGTGTCACCAAAAGACAAATTTTTCTTGTAAATATATAAAGCAAAGTCTCTCATTATATTATTTTGCAAATGACATTAAAGTATGTCTAACACTAATATTTATTCCTAGCTAAATGGTCAGTTTAATTTCATACATGAAGGTACTGCTGACCGTCATTCTATGATCAAATTCTATGATTCTCTTATTTTGCTGAATAAATTATAAGTAGTACACTGTTGGTGAGAGGAATGCTTTTGAAACTTGTCTTTTATTACCCATTAGCTGTAGTATAAGGAAAGAGCTTTAAAACACTATAAAATTATCAAAATTTATAATTAAGCTTTTCAACAAATTTTAGTATAGCATTAATATAATTTATGGATACCGAATGTTAGCAACTATCACAAGTGCACTTTAGTTTTAGTAACTAACCTTCAATTTAAACAAAGAATAGATACCCAAGAACTTCAGGCTACTCACCAAGTAGTAAGAAAAATAGAAAGAATTTGCATTCTAGATCTTTTAAGTCTTCCAATGAGCCTCCATCCCAGCTGGTGAGCTTTGAAGTATAGTTGAGCGGGCCCCTCTTTATCCAGCTTCTATTAACCCACATGTTTTGAATGTACTCACTTGTCATAAAGCCATTTCTTCATTTAGAAGCAATATCAAAGCATCTTTCTCATCAGCACTGATGAGAACTTGTTGTTCTTATTCTATCTCCAGATGAGAGGCAAACATGGTGGTCAAATAGAAAAAGAACAAACACAAATTCTCCCAGGAAGCTACTGGAGACTGTATTGCTCTGTATTTTTCTGATTCCCTGTTCAATAGGTGTTTTCATTGCCTTGAATTCTGCACCCTTATTATCATCCCTACTACTATTCTTAGAGAACTATGCTGATGAGTCACACAGTATATTTGTTCCATCAAAGTTTTAATGATACTAAGATGAGTATGTAAAAAAGTGTTTAGATTTGTACTAATTTCACTTATTTCTCCTGTAATTGTTCTTAGCATAGGTTACCATTTGTCCATAAAACACTACATGTTTCTCAAGCAGCTCAGACCCAATATAAGCCTGAGGAAAATTTCTGTTCTAGATCTTGGAGGAATATAAGTCAATCACCAGTCCTGATTTTTTACATTCCTAATGATAACATTCATTCTTTGCATTTATTTCTTAAAATGCTATCTTTATTTAAGCACCATGATTACAAACATGTTTGTAGTGGTTTTCAGTCATAAAAAGAACACCCCACTTCACCAGTGCAACATTCCCAACATCAATGTCCCCATCATCCTCTTTGCCTACCCCCTGCTTGTATTCGAGACAGGCATTCTATTTCTCTCACTCGCTACCATTGTAATGATAGTTATTAGTATAGTTATTTCTCTGACTGCACTCACCACTCTTCGTGGTAATCTTCATATTGTGACCCAGTCCTTTCAGCCCTCATCAATATTGTTTCTGTGTATTATTACAATAATGTCTTTTATTTTTCTTAAATCCCATGATGAGACTGTTCTGTGTCTATCTTTCTCTCCCTCTGACTTACTTCACTCAAAGTTTCAGGAAAAAAATCATGGATTTTTCTGTTATCCTTTTGTTAATATTGAATAACTATGAGATATAGAATTTAAAAGTTGTTGATAACTGAGTTTCATTCAATGTTCTAATACTCATCCCTTCACCAGCATTCATTTCCCACCATGGATTTCACCATTTTTCTTCCCATTTCCTACATACATTGCAGTCTGCTTCTATGAAAGGCTTCTCTGTCTATCTCTCTTTCCCTTTATTCTTTTAAGTACCCTGCTTTTCAATACTGTTATTGCAGATATATCATACATATCACTTTATTTCTTTCAGTACCCAGTGTTGATGAAGATGCGGGGAGAAAGAGGTCCTCATTCATTGCTGGTGGGAATGTCAGTTGTTCCAGCCTTGTCCAATTATTATTGTTGTAGTGGATAATAACTTTATCTGTCCTAAAAATGTAAGTTTTTCCCCATCATTTTATTGTCTTTTAAGAATTATTCTCAAACTATGTTTTTTAGTAACCCACAAAAGAGTCCTATCATTCCATGTCTGCTCCTCTGCCTTTGACTCATTTCACTCAGTATGATACTCTTTATATATATTCACATATAAGCAAATTTTATAACTTAGATTTTCCTAACAGCTGTATAGTATTCCATTGAGTAGACTTTCTTTAGTCACTCACCTGTTCTCAGGAATTTGGGTTGTTTTCAGATTCTGGCTATTATGAATAGGGCTGCATAGACATAAGAACGTTGATGCCTTTTCTAAATTATGTTTTTAGGTTCCTAATCTATATTCCCAGGAGTGTTATTGCTCGGTTAAATGGAAGCTCAATTTGTAAATTTTTGAGGAAATTTATATTGTTTTCCAAAAGGCTGGAACAGCTGACATTCCTATCAGCAGTGAATGAGAGCCTCTTTCTCCCCACATTATCATCAATACTGGTTGCTATTGTTATTTTTGATGTGTGCCAGTCTCTGTTGTATAAGATGATATCTCATTGTTGTTTGGATTTGCAGATCCCTGAGGACTAATGAAATGAAGTAATGTACCTTTTAGCCATTTGTATTTCTTTTTTGAGGGAGTTTCTGTTCATCTCTTCTTCACATTTTGAGTGGTTATATTTTTTTTCTTGTTAAGTTCTACCAGTGCCTTACATATCTTAGATATTAACCCCTTATTAGAGAGGCAAATAGTTTCTCCAGATCCAAGGACAGTTTTCGTATCTTGGTCATCATTTCCTTTAAGATGCAAAAGCGTTTTAGTCTAATGTAGTTCCATTTGTTTGTCTTTGCTTCTACTTTATTGGTCAGTGGTGATTATTTTTAAAGACTACTTTACCTTCCATGTCATGGAGAGTTCTGCCGCTATGTACAGTATGGCTTCAGGACTCATATCACGGTCTTTAATCCATTTTGATATGACCTTTGTATATGGTGCTAGAAAAACATCTAAATTCAGATTCTTGCACATAGCTGATCATTATTTTTCAACACAAACATCATTTGTAGCAAGGCTATCGTTGTTCCACTTTGTAATTTTTTGTTTCTTTGGTAGATTATACCTGGGAATCTGTCTCAATACATTCAATTCTTTTACACTGATAGAAAGGTCTGTCTTTATTCTAATACTGCCATTTTAATGAATACTGCTTTGTATTAGAGTTTGAAGTTAGGGAAGGTGATGCCTCCAGTATTCTTTTTCCCAAGAATTGTTTTAGCTATTCATAGAGGTTTATTGTTTCATATGTATGTCAGAAGTGTTTGATGTGTTTCTTTGATAAAGGTCATGGGTATCCATATAGGGAATGCATTGAATTTGTACAATGCTGTGGGGAATACTGCCCTTTTTATCATGTTAATTCTCCCAATCCATGAACAAGGAAGCCTCCATAATTTTTTATAGATTTAGCTATTCAAAATAAGCAGCAATACTCTACAAAATACCATAAACATTCAATGCTATTATAATAGTATCATCCAAACTAAATAAAAGTTAATTTTAAACACTTAAAACACCCTACTACAGTTATGATTATATAAATGTGAGTGTGCCTATAATGATATATCCATACAACAGCTTGTTTATTCATGTATATATGTCTATATATGCATATATATTTTCAAAAGCCAGATAATTACATATTTACATGTAATTGTACTTATATAAAATAATTTAAAAAGCCATACAAAATTGTTTAGACTTCTTTATTTCAAAAGAGAAAATTGATACAAACAAAAGAAAACAGAATTTTCTTGCCCCTTCCTGATAAAGTTCCTTAAAAAGGAGACTATCAGGGGTTCTCAGTGCCTTCTTTGCCTCTCTTCTCTTGAAATAATTTCTGACATACTATATTATAATCTCTGCAGTGTAATTCTTTTACTAAAAGCAGATGTCATCCTGCAGTCTTGAGACTCTTATTTTCTCTGCTCATATATTTTGTTAAATCATTTCTAAGAGAACACATGGAAGTGAAATGGTCAGAAAGGAACTGGATACATTTTAATTTTGGCCATTAAACTTGGTTGTTTTATTTTATTTGAGGAACTGTGATTTACTGTTAATGGTAATGATATGGTTTCATGCATGCAACATTCCAACACCAACTCAAATTTTTAAACTGCAAATCATTCAAAATATAAAAAAGACTGAAAAAGACATAAATCAGCCACCACCTTCATATTTTATTTCATGACCATTTTAACTGTTATATTATTTTGCTTAGTTTAAATAATAAACCAATAATTTGTTTCACTTTTAAGACAATATTAATAATGTACTCAAGTCAGATGCATTCTGATCATGGTTATGCATTCAAATATGTATTTTAAGGGACTCTTAATTTGAGCACTGAGGGCTTCATTACTAAATATATAAACAGTTTAAAAGTTATTACGCTTCCTCTGAAATTATTTTTTGGCAGTCTCCTATGTTCAAATATACTTTTATTGTTTAGTCTGATTAGCTAACACTATGACATAAAATATATGCATATGTTAAATCAAATTACTAATTAGTTTAACATGGAACTAATTTGAAAAATAGCAAATTAGCCTTAAAGTGTTTTCAAGAAGCTTGAGAATGTGACTCTATGGTAGAGTACTCGCCATGCCTGTGTGATGTTCTGCGTTCAATCCCTGGCACTGCCAAGGTAAAAAATAATTTAAAGCTTGGGATATATGCAATTAACGAACTTTACTCTTGCTATTTAAAGTGATTATTTTTGGATATATATATATATATACTCAAAATATACTTTTTCTTTATCCTACAACAAAGAATGCAGAATAAAAATGTGATTTTAAGAATGTTCAAAGAGTCAGACTATCTTACATTCCTGTGTGATTTCAATTATATAGGAAATAAACAAATTGTAGTCTATATTTTAATGCAAATACCACTGATAGTTTTATGATTCACTCAGATTTACTAATGCTGAAAGAACGCTTATTTTTCCTTTGAATCGTTTCCAAGTTATGTTTAACTAATATCTATAATTTAATGTTATTGATTTTTATGACAAATACTTTCTACATCTGGAAAATAAAACATCTATTACTGCCATATTCAAGGACATATACATAGAATTTGAGCTTTGCAAAGCAGTAACATATGGAATTTTTAAAGGATGCTGACGTACAAGCTAAGAGAAGAGAAAGGAGGGGCCAATCTGAGTGTGGAAGTCACGCACAAGGTCTCCTATTATCCGCCTGAAGAGAGTCTCTCATGTCCAGACCAATATTTAATACCTACTACATATGTGTGACATTAGAAGAAAATGAATCGGCCTTCTAAAGTCCCTTGTGGGTATACAGAACTGCAATAGATGCTGACAAGTCAAAGTAGCTGGATTTGAGTAATGGTCTTTCGAGGGTTTAGTATAATGTATGATACCATATTTACAAAAAGTTTATTTTCCTTTCCAAATTCATCTAACACCAGGCATTACATGATGTTTTTCTTAAACATTTAAAGTTTTTTTTTTAAAGAATAGCTTACAGTTTTTAGGATTGTAGGATAATACAACAGGTAGGCACTTTTACATGGACAATCCAGGTTTAGTCCCTAGCCCACGCCCCACTGGAAGTAATCCCTGAGCACAGAGGCATGACTAAGCCTGCGCACCACTGCAATGTGGCTCAACAACAAACCATTGTTTTTGAAAATATCTTATTTTTATAAAAATATCTAATTTTTCTAAAGTAATGGAGATGTTTAGAGGAAAGTAATAGTTAACTAAAGATACTATACATCATTAATTGCCATGTTCCAAGTTGCACTCACATAATGAATGTTGTATAGACATTTTTTGTGGATTTTTTAGGGAGTCACACCTGGCGGCAATCAGGGATTTCTCCTGACTCTGCACTCAAAAATCACTCCTGGCCGGCATGGGGGAACCATATGGGATGCCGGGATTTGAACCGCTGTCATTCCTTCTACTGAGTTTAACATTATCTCTACTTTAAGCTGCAGTCATCTTTTGGGTCCAGGGTCCAGTCTTTTTAATAGGGGGTCTATATATTTTAATTAACTTATTTTTTAGAAGACTGATAATAGTACTGGGTTTTGACCTAGCCTAAGGCAAAACATTCTTGCATGCACATGTTTACATGTCTCCTACACCACATTTTATGGTCTAGCTGTGATATAACAGACCATTGTGTTGATCTGAAATTGCTGATTACCAACCATTAATAAAAATCTTCACAAGAACCCCAGTACCCAGGTCTCTAAAAATAACCTGATAAAATCCAATATTCTGTCCATGATTGAAGCTTCATTCTATAAAAGGAATTAGTACCAGCAAACTAAATAATAATATCAAATAGGAATTTGAAACAACTAGTCATTTAGATACACGGGGACTTCAGAGGGAGCTCCACGACACAGAATTAGGTCCTGAGCATCTTTTGAGTGTCTTCCTTCTTTGTTTATCATTCTTTTTTTTTATTTTGGTTTTTGGGTCACACCCGGCAGTGCTCAGGGGTTACTCCTGGCTCCGTGCTCAGAAATTGCTCCTGGCAGGCACGGGGGACCATATGGGGCACCGGGATTTGAACCGATGACCTTTTGCATGAAAGGCATGCGCCTTACCTCCATGCTATCTTCCTGGCCCCTGTTTATCATTCTTAATGATAATTTGCCCATTCCTCCATTCCAAACACAAACTTGAAGGTTAAGATTTGAATTGCAAACTTCAAAGACTAGTACAACAAATTCTTTACAAGTACACCGATACAAAGTAAATCAGAAGTATCATGACTAACAACTTTAAATTTTCTTTCCTCATTCCAAATACTTTTCTCATGAGTTCTCTTATGTTTTTGTGTCCATGTAACCAGTCACTACCAATTTAATTGAGTATGAGTAAATACTCTCCACCCCTGACAAACTGATCATTTGTTTTTCCCAGACCATTTGAAGCAGATTACCATTGCAATGGTAGCGTCATGCACAACACCCTTCAAAAGAATAACAAAACAAATTGTAAGAGAGATAAATGAATTTTAAAGAGCACATAAATCAATATGAAATTTATTTTCACAAAAGAGCTTATTTTCATTTGTTTCTTTCCTAGTGTGCTCATGAGAATCTTAAGGAAAAATTAACCCCCCTCTCCCTTCTTTATCTTTCATTATTAAAATATTTCTTTTTGTTTGTTTGTTTTTTTTTCTTGTTTGTTTTTGGGTCACACCCGGCAGTGCTCAGGGGTAACTCCTGGCTCCATGCTCAGAAATTGCTCCTGGCAGGCACGGGGGACCATATGGGGCACCGGGATTCGAACCAATGACCTTTTGCATGAAAGGCAAACGCCTTACCTCCATGCTATCTCCCGGGCCCCTATTAAAATATTTCTAAATTACTTTATTTATAGTGGTTACAAGTTTATTCATAATAAAGTTTAAGTTAAAAAAGAAAAAATAACACTCTTAGGATATATATTTTAATAAATAAGTTATCTAATTAGATCACTGTGAAATAAGCTACAAAGTTATTCGTTAACAAGTTTCAGTCATACTGTGTTACAACACACTTCACCATTTTCTTCCACTGATGTCCCACTTTCCCTTCTGCTCTCCCCTGTTTACCTCTGTGGCAGATATTTTCTACTCTCTTTCTCTCTCTTTTCATTTTATTCCCTTTAGATAGAATGGTTTGTGATATTGTTTCTGAATTGCTATTATGATATTCTTTCCATACCCAATTCTTGTCCAGACATTGATAACAATATTTCTTAAGAAAACAAAAAACAACAAAAATAAATTTTAATCCTTTCAGGAATGTTTTTCAGAGAGGACAAATATAACGTTAAGGCACTTTACATCACATGGTTTTGTAAAACGGTTTTTTCATACACATTTGAGGGTCATATTCAAACTATTTTCGTGGTGGGAAAGTTGCACTGGTGAAGGGGGTGTGCATTTTATGGCTGAAACCCAATTATGAATATGTTTATAACCATGGTGCTTAAATAAATTATCATTAAATTATTTTGGTCCAGAATCAGCCCATTAGAACATGCCCAATAAGAACAGCCAGTCAATGAAAAAGACTGACATTTATGCTTCAGTAACAGTCTAGGAGGCTGGGTGACAGGGAAACCCTAAGCAATGAGGGTAATGGGGATTGATTATGTCCCAATTTCTTTGAGAATATGATAATTGAAAAATTGTTCAGCTAAGAACAAGTTAGCCAAACCAGTGCCTTCTTTGTCCTTTGCTGTTTCTTTCTACAGTAAATAATAATATACATAAGGAAGACTTATGTACATTATTTAGTACATTATTTAATGAATACTTATTGAAGATGTAATAGTAATCAAGCATTAGGCAAGACCCAGAAGGAGAGAATATTCATAAAACAGTCGGAAAAGTAGTGGTATAAGAGGACAGAGATATAGTACAGGTTTTGAAGTAATTGCCTTCTAAGTATTTGACTCTCTGGTATTGTATATGTCAGTCCCCAGGGCCCTGTTCCTGAACAAAGGTCCAGAAATGGTTTTTGAGCATTGCCCAGTATGACCTACCAACCTCCCTAATAAAATTAGTTGCAAAAGTAGGATAAATCTTATATAAAATGTAACCATTAAATTACATATTAACTTAAAATGTCTGACCAAAGAACATCTATCTTCTGAATCTAAAATAATTTAATTCTCCTACAAAACTAAAAACATGGGTGTTTTCAAATATTTTAATTCATTTCAGATGAATCTGCTAACTATAGTCCCTCCTAAATTCTTTGTCTATTGTCTTGTCCCCTCAGAGGATATTTTTTAACGAATTCAGCTTTGTTCAGGCACACTTGTCGCCTTCTTATGACTAGAGAAATCACAGTTTTCCTGTGAAGTAATAAGAATCTTTTCTGACCAATTAGACATCACAAAGACACTGCATTTCTCTTCAATGACACAGTACTTGTTTAAGAGAAAACAGATGAGATGAGTTCAGGTACTATTTATATTCTGTGCATATTCTTTGTATGATATTTGAAGAGAAGTTAGTTCATTTGCAAAATTCTGTTAGCTCCTTTTGAGAGTTCATAGATAAAGCATTATACTTAATTAAGACAGATAATCAAGAAAAATAATTCTAACAAAAATCTCTTCTCCTAATGTGTTGCAAAGTAAGCAATTAGTCAAAAGATATAAATATATGTAAATAATCATATGTAAATAATAATCATATTGAACAGATTAATCCTAAAGTGAAAATCAAACATTTTTAAAGTGACTGTAGTAAGTTAATAGCTCAATTTTTATAATGATGGAAAGGATTATAATACAATAGTACAGAGTCCATTCCCAGCTAGTACAGGTTTCCTGAGCACCTCTAGGACATAACCATCCCCAGTTCAATACCTGGCACCATATATGTTCTCCTGAGCACCCCAAGGAGTGATCCCTGAGTATAGAGTCAGGATCAAACCCTGAGCACTATTGTGTGGCTTTAAAAAAGGTAAAAATGAAACAAGAATATAAGTTTGAGCAAGTAACTCTTTTTTCAAGAACATGCAGGTCATAGAAATCCCAGTAGAGGTGAAAAAAGAGAAACTTGTCTGCTCTGCTCTAAGTTTTTCTTTCCCGTTTTTAATATGCATCATGATTTACAATATTATTAGTAGTATTTCAATTCTAATACTTCACCACCACTAGAGTATTTCCACAAATCTTCCCAGGTTCCCTTCCATGCTCTTTAGCATGGTCCCCTACTTCACATTTAGCAAACTTACTTATGTCAATGTGCAGGGCCTGTGAACAGTGGCCATTATTGGCCTGTCCTCTTTCTTTCTTCTTCCCTTTTATTTTACCTTAGGGTTCCATCCAGCAGTTTTCAGGGATTACTTTTTTCTTTGAATTCATGTATCAATCCTAGCATGGCTTGGAAGACCATATGGCGGTGCTCTGGATCAAAACCAAGTTGATGAGGCAAATGCCCTACCTGCTGTACTTCTTCAGACCCTTTGGTGACCATTTTTAACTCTTACCATATATTCCACAAGTGAAAAAGGCCATTCTGTATTTCTCCCTTTCCTTTATCAGATAACTGAATAGTAGTGCATTATACATCATTATACAGAGTCACTGTATCCATTCATCTATATTTCCTATTCTTAAGCCTAAGGTTAGAGTCACTCATGACATAGGGACACTGGCCACAAGTAATTATTAAGCACTTGGAAAATGACAGCTTCAAATAGAAATTTAGATAACAAACAAAACACACAATTAACAGAGGATATGGTACAAAATATATACTTGACTAGTTATTTTATAATATTTTCAATATATTTGGGTAAATAAAATCTTATTTAAGGTACTCTTTTTTTACTTTTTTTTAATTTTATTTTAATACTTTTTAAAAATTAAATTATTGAACGCTTAAAATCCTATTTATGGCTAACCTGGTGCTTTACATTTTATTTCTATTAGCTAGAACTGGTCCGTATTAGATCATTCCAGCCCAGAGAGAAAAATAATGGACAAAAGATGACTGAAATATAGTAGTGATATTGTATACCATATGTCAAGACTAAGTAAACAAGGATTCTTTTTCCTAAATACGAACAAAATTTGCTTTAACTTTTGGGAATTATTTATAGTTCTGGACCTATAAACTTTTAAAAATTGGCACATTACATATTATTGGCCTGCCTAGAGAATAGGCAGGTGTGGGGTGGGGAGGAAGGACACTTGGAATATTGGTCATGGGAATATTGCACTGGTAAAGGATTTATATATATATATATATATATATATAGAGAGAGAGAGAGAGAGAGAGAGAGAGAGATAAAATAAAAAAAATAAAAGATAAATAAGATAAGGTCTCCCAATTCTTGCCACAGGCTGTGTTCTTTACACTGACTGTATAGAAAGAAGAGGTACAGTAAATGCACCCCAAATACACCTCAACACAGGCCCTTTGCCTGGTCTGCATTGTGAATTGGGGGACAAAAATTTGGCACATTACACTTCTCTGTGTCTCTCAAGGCAATTTGAGATGCCATAAATGGATAGAATTGATGGAGACCAAAATCATTCTCAGTACTGCCCTCCTGAGGACAATTGTCAAGTCTTTAAGAGTGAAGATTCTAAG
>PVKC010019339.1:0-19167 GCA_004027635.1 Crocidura indochinensis
TCAATTCATTTACTGAGTTTTTCAGGCCTGTTAGTTGACATGTTATTTCAGTTTGGAGTTTTGTGATTTCTGTCATCATATTTTCTTGGTTCTTATTAGTGTTCTGTTCAACTCGGTCCATGGTTTCTTTGAGTTCTTTCAGCATCTTCCATATTGCTTTTCTAAAGTCCTTATCTGAGAGATTGATTAGTTCGTTGGTTATTATCTGGTCATCAGAATTGTCATCTTCATTCTCTATGTCCGACGCTGGCCTGGGTTGTTTCCCCATTGTCACTCTTGTATTGTGTGTTTTTCTACGTGTTGCAGTGGTATTCATTGGCTAAATGATGTAGGCAGCCACACTCCTCTGGTTCTGCCCTTTCTGGGTGTGTCTATTTGTCTACAAGGGAGTGGAGTCCTCCGTGGATGAGGCCTCACACAGGATTAAATCTTAGGCCCAAGCTCTCAGGAGAGAAGACAGTCCAGAGAGAAAGAAGACAGTGATCCAGCACAGTCCTCAGTGTGATTTTTTTTTCTTCTTGTTGTGATGATGCTCTTTCCTTAGAAAGAGTGCACGGCCGCGCAGCGACGCAGAGCAGCCATGCTCTTCTGCAGTCTCTTTCGGCCCACTCCCAAGAGTTTTGGGCAACAGGAGAGGAGAGAGAAACACACGAACAGGACTCACAGTTATTTTTCCGCAGTCAGGCCGCACTGGGCAGGCTTAGATTCCTCTCATCCCTTTCTTGGGAATCCAATGGGACCAGAAGGAACTACATCAGATAATGCTGTGTATTCTTCATTCCATTGGATACAGGGCCTGAATGACCCTACTATGGGAATTCCCTCACCCACACAACCTCAGTGCATTAGATTGCCTATAAGCTTGTACCCTCATTATTATAAGCAGAATCATATGCTTGGTATCTGCCATAGCAAAAGTACCTTGAAAGTACACCCTGTTGTTACCTTCCTTCTTGTTCCTACCCCCTACTCACTCTTCAGTGATTCTGACAATCACTTTCTGAATAAATTTCTGGCTTTCATGTTCTTATCTCAGGGTCTGCCTCTGATCAGAAAATAAACCCAGTCAAAACTAACACCCATGACTGGTCCTTAATCCTTCTTTGAGGCCAACAAACTGACACAGATTCTCCCGTCTCTGCTGATGAAGGTTGCCGGCTTCTCATAAATACAAAAGACTGCTTTGGAACAACTCCACTGGCTTGTGTACAACTACAGTCTTCAACATCTGGCCCACAGATGAGTATCAGTAGGAAGGCTGACAACTACAGGTCTACCAACTTGTTATAACGGGTGATTTCCTGCAAGTATAAAAGATCCAAGAATGCTGATCTCCAGCAATAGTCACTTCTGACCATTTACTTTTTCTGGAAACTATATTATCCCTTGGCTTCCCTTTCATCTCATGTTAATTAAGGCAAAGAGTTCATCAAATGAGCACTGGTTGAACCCAGATATAAATGTATGTATCTGTTATTTAATAGCAGAGGGAGACATTTCATAGGGGCAGTGTGATGAATCTGTTCTACAACATCAACTGGAAACCCAGTTGCTGCTCTAGTGTCTCTGGAGTATTATTCTTAACTTCACAGTCTAAAAAACTTGCAGGAAGCAGATTGGAAATAAGGGGAATGGGTGGGGCAAGGCACACAACCCCCAGTCACCTCTGATTGGTTTAGACACACTGAGCTGCAAGGGAAGCAGTAAAACCTAGTCTTGACCTGCCCCCACTGAAATAGGAGGCTCTGGTATAATAGAATAATTGGTAAAGAGATAGAGGGAGTCACAATCCAGTAGTCACAAACTTCCTAGTTCTCATCCTGTTTTTTCAAGGACTTCTTCCTAATAATTTCATTCTGCCTCCTCATTAAGCTTTGATGCTTGAGGTATGGATTCGTGGATTATTCATCCCCATTCCTGAGGAGCTCCCAATGTCCATAGCCTCAGATTTTTCCTCCAAATCTAAACTTCCATATCTTTGTGTCTCTTTTCACGGATTTTTTAGTGTGTATTCTGAATTTTTTTCTTCCACATCTCAACTGCTACTCAGACTTGGTCATCAAGAAAGCCTAAGTTGATGTTTCCTCCTGAAACTCACCCTCCTTCTCTTTCATGTTTCCTAACCTGATGAGTACTACCAAGCTTCTTCTCTTAGCCAATTGGACCATAAGCCTTGGAGTCACTATAGACTGGTTTTCTTTCTTTCTTTTCCTTTCCTTTCCTTTCCTTTCCTTTCTTTCTTTCTTTCTTTCTTTCTTTCTTTTTCTTTCTTTTTTCTTTCTTTCTTTCATGTTTTTGTTTTGTTTTGAGGCCATACCTGGTGGTCTCAGAGGTTACTTCCTCTGCATTCAGGAATTACTTCTGGAGGTACTCAGGGGACCATATAGGATGCCAGGGACTGAACCTGGGTCAGCCTCATGCAAGGCAAATGCTCTACCCACTGTACTGACATCTCTGCTTCATTCTTTTTTTAATAATATCTTTATTTAAGCGCCATGATTATAAATATTATTGTAGTTGGTTTCAGTCATATAATGAACAGCCCCCTTCACCCATTCAACATTCCCACGAACAATGCCCATCATCTCCCTCGTCCCCCACCCCCTGCCTGTTTTCGAGACAGGCATTTTACTTCTCTCACTCAATAAAATTGTCATGATAGCTGTTAGTGTAGTTATTTGTCTAACTGCATTCACCACTCTTTGTGGTGAGCTTTGTATCACAAGTCAGTCCTTCTGGCTCTCATCTCTATTCTCTATGGGTATTATTACAATGATTTCTTATATTTTTCTTAAAACCCATAGATGAGTGATACTATTCTGTGTCTGTTTCTCTCCCTCTGACTTATTTCACTCAGCATAATAGTTTCCATGTCCATCCATGTACGTATAGGAAAATTTCATGACTTCATCTTTCCTGATGGCTGCATAATATTCCATTGTATATATGTACCACAGTTTCTTTAGCCATCTGTTGAAGGGCATCTGGGTTGTTTCCAGATTCTGGCTATTGTGAATAGCACTTGTGCTTCACTCTTTTCTCCAACCACATAGTGTCTTCAAATCTCCATCATCTCCATTCCATTGAATAAGTTTCCAGACATATCTCCCACATCTTCTCTGTCTCTCTAGCTCTGTCTTTCTCTCTTCTCCCATTGCTACAAGGAGATAACATTTAGGGAGGATTTAGACATATTTTCATATAAGTATGATATGTTGTCTACATGTTGTTGTTTTTGTTTTAAGGACCATGAAGTGTCATTTGAAAATTGATGTATTCATCTGAATTTCCATATTTAAACTTTCAGAGTAGCAATTCTGGAGCTAAGGAGTTAGGGGACACATGCTGTCTCGTTTCTCAAGAGATCACTAGGTGGACTTCGTTCATCCATGGCATCTGTCTGGTCACAGTCAGCATTTCAGTTTGTGGTTCCTTTTCTGAGAGATGGATTTGGGTCCGGAGGTGTGACTCAGTGGGAAATTGTGTGCCTTGCGTGTGAAGGACCTTGGCACCTGGAGGACAACACAAATTGGATCATGTCTGAACACTACAATGGCTCTTGTTAGGTAGGTTCAGACTGTATTAGATCCCTAACTGAATTCTCAGCCACTTTGGTCAGACTCCATTGTCCCTAAGCTATCTAGCCATTTCCCTGGAATGCTACATATTTGTGTGGATTTAATTCCTCCCTTCCACAGCCCATTAAATAAAAGTCTTGCTTATCAAACCAACATGCTTATACTCTTTTCACTTTTGCCTTCTCTTGAATCGTTATCTGGAATAGCATTGCCTCCTTAACTACTCTCAGCACACCTTCAGTATTTCTTCTTTGGTTTTAGACCATGCCCCACTGTGCTCTGGACTTACTTCTGGTTTGCTGCTCTAATATTATTCCTGCAGTGCTTAAGGCACAATATGTGGTGCTAGAGAATAAACCAGGGTTGACTACAGGCAAAACAAATGTTTTACCCACTGTACTATCTCTTCAGCCCCCAGTATTTCTCACTGATCTGTCTCCTCAGTTTATGATTGCCCCTTCAGTAAAGCATAGTATTTTATCTCAGATCACGGATGACATTTGGCACAGATGAGTTTGCTTCTCAATAAATGTTGAATGAACTCATTGATGAAACTGTAAAATAACCATTATTAAATGAAAATCAAGGTCATCTCATTTGCCTTTGTGCTCTTCAAACACATAGCTGTGCCTACCTACAGGTCCACACACATCCCTCTACCATGTGCATACACACACACACACACACACACACATGCACACATAACAAGCTATTCCTAGAGACATAAAGGAGGATGTCCAGAGAACAATGAAAGCTTCAAGCTCTTCTAGAGCTGGGTGATGAATTTACATTCAAAAATCAAACCCAGTGGCTATGGTAATAAGTAGAGAGGATGGCTGACTGGAGTAATATGATGTTGTTCCCATGCCAGGCACTCTGCTAACACTCTGTGTACATTTCATTTCATTTCCTCCTCACAGAAGCTGTGTAAGAAATTATATTAGTCAAGGCTCTCCAGAGAAACAGAACCAACCAGCTATAGATAGAAATAGATTTCCAGATAAACGCATATATGATATTTATTATAGGGATTGACACACATAGTTATGGAGACTGAGAAGCCCCACAATCTGCTTCCTGCAAGGTGGAGAACCAGGAGAATGAATAGAGTAACTGAATCCAAATGCCCAGAGGTAGAAAAAAAAGTAACATTCCAACTCTGGAAGGAGGTGAATCTACCGTGGAAGTCCTCCAAGGACTAGTGATGTCAACTCACTTTTAGTGAGATTAGGTCACTTTTCTGGGTTCACAAAACTAAAATGTTCACCTTTAGAATCACCATCCAAGACACCTCAGCTCTTGGAGCCACTGTCAGTGTGGTCAAGTGAACACATGATGTGACGTATTCTGGTAATAGAGGCCTTACGACACTTTGTATGTGTGGGGATCAACTTGGAAAGTTGAGGGAACTTGCTGAAGGTGCCTCCACTTCTAGGAGGTAGGGGCCAGACCCTCAATGTGATCTGAGTTTTTTATTAGACTGATATCTTTTGCTGTAAAGTTAAGCTTGATGAGTTCAGCAGATTTTTTTTACCCCAACTAAGAGATTTGGGGGAAATCATGAAACTTTAATTGTATGCATAGTTTTTATTTATATAAATAAGTGTTTGGGGGCCACATCTGATCATGCTCAGGGACTTTATCTGGCTCTGTTGGCTCTTGCTTGGGGCTCGCTCTTGGCAGTGCTCAGAGAACCAAGTAATGCTGGAAATTGAACCTAGCTTCCCACATGCAATCACTCAATCCCTCCAGCCCAATAAAAATAAAGATATGGGTGGAGAGATAGAGTGCTTGTCTTGCATGTACCAACCCAAATTTGATCCACATATACTCTACCCACACCCCCCAAGCCCAGCCAGGAGTGTTCCCTGAGTACAGCATTAGGTGTAAGTCCTGGCCCCAAAACAAAAACAATCAAAAGTAAGATGAACTAAAGAGCTATCTTTGGAACTTTGATTTTTTTTATCAAATCTATTTTTAGCTTTGATTTGAAGGTAGAGCAATTAAATAGCAGCGACCTTCTTCCTTGTCAAGATTTTATTGTAATAAAGAAAAATAGCCCATGTATTTTCCACCATCATCATCTACAGTATAAATGGGGGGATGCTTCTAACATACCTCCTTGGTTGAACTTGTGAATAACCATTAAGTCATTTTCAACACTATTTCCTAGAGTTCATTAAAAGTTATAGAGCAATATCCCCACCCACCCCACTGACATAGGAGAAATCCCAACATACGATCACTGCAAGTCATACATTAAGGATTGCCTTTTTAAAGGAATATTGTTGTTTTCTTTGATACCATTACCATCTTAAAAAAATAGTTCTCTTCACATTTTTCTTGTAAAGTTATTAAGTAAAAAATATTTTAGGCACATTTCTATATTGGAAATTTGCCCACTGCTCAACCTGAAATGTGTACTCATGGCTTGTTCTTCGGCCCTCTCGCTCTCTCGCTCTCGCATTCCTAATCTCTAAAAATAACTATTTTTCTTCTAAAAGCTTATTTCAGACTTAATGCAAGAGAACAATATGAATTTCTTTGTGACTTCTTTTTTGCCCCTAGTAACTACAAGCCTCATTTATCTGAATTCAATTATATATGAGGTGATCTCTGTTGCCTGAAAGGGACATAATTGTCTCTTTGGATCTCCAATGGAAAAAGTACCTACATCTTTGTTTAGTTAACTATTCTGGAGACTGAATCTACAGACCGGAAACTATGTAAAGCAAATTGAACATATTAACGAGGAGCGTACCACCAGTGACTCACATTTGGAGGTGATTTAATGAATGCAGAACCCAGCATCAGTTGTATAATTGCAGCCATAGAATCAATGTGTTCATTTTCATTCATTCTCAAATTAATTATGACAATAATCCTTTGAGGAAGACCCCATCATTAGTCCTACTTAGCACATGAGAAAGCCACCCAAGATTTCTCAGAGGTGATTGGTTAGGACCAGAGAGATAATACATCTGGTAAAATACAAGATAATAAAGCTTGCCTTAGATGCAATTTAAATGGATTCTATCCCCAGCACCCCATACCTCCCCTAAGCACTCCAGGAGTGATCCCTTGAGCACAGAGTCAGGAATAAGCCCTGCACACCACTGAGTGTAGCCCAAAACAAAACAAAAAAAAACAACAAAAACAAAAGTTGAAGTAACAAACCATGTCAGCCGCACTCTAAAGTATTTGTACTAAACCATCCACTAATGGTGCCTTCCTCACTCTAAAGAGTTATTAACCTGACCCATATCCTGGAAAGTGCTTTTCAAGCAGGTTAGTCTGAGTTGCCATCTGCCGTTCAACTCCCCGGCATTCAGCACCTTGCTGGAGGCGATTGTGGGTGGAAGAAATAGTCTGTGTTTAACAGAAAAGGTCCAGGGTTTGCTGACATGTTTAGTTAATTCACATGGTGGCTGCTGATGAGGATTCTGGTTAATTAGTTGTGGAATTTGTAAAACTGAGCAGATGTGCCATGGTGAAATGCATTTCACTCCCCAAGCCCTGGGGGAAAGCCCTGGTTCTCTTCTGCGACTGTGTGTACTTACATATCTTGATTGAACATTCAACAGCGTGTTTTGCAAGACTCGGGTATCCTGGCCTGCTTCCAGGCTGGATAATTACATTCGGTTTGAGCTCGACCTCCAGTCTCAGGCAGGTACAAGATTCACCCGAGAAACTACAGTTAACAAGCACCTACTATGGAAATCCTACTATGGGAAATTTCACAGTTCATCATCATCACAGCTCTCTTCCTGCCTGGCAGAATTCATTTTATCTCATCTTATGGGAAAACTGAGGCTCAGAGAGAGATTAGGGATATGGTCAAGGCCACATATGACTAAATGGCTGAACTGGGATTCAAATTTAGACATATCTGACCCCAAAGCCTGTGTTTCTTTTCCTCTTCTGTACTCTTCATTCAGGGGAAAAAATGCACTTGACACATTATTAAATTTTTCTTCCACATTTTTCCCTTATGAAAAAAATGCTCTTGACCAAAAAAGCCAACCTATGCAAAAAAGGATATGCAATGAAAAATGAATTTCTTTTCATTCCTCATGTCTCCATTTCCTTACCCCAAGAGCCCTCTCATACCCACCACATTCTTAGATATTAGTCCCTATCTAAGACTTATTTTCTTGTTGATGTTGTTGTTTTATGTTGTTGGCTAGATAGACTATAGCTCTGTACTGAAGTCTCCTATTTTGAATTTATAAATGCTTTGGGAGCAAAGTGTTGAAGGGTTTTGCATGAATATCAAACAAAGAACAGACTGTTCACCTCTTTGGGAAAAAAGATCATCAAGAACAGCCAGTCATATGTTTTGATATATAGTCAGAAGAGGTAAAGAATATCAGAATAGCATGAGGGCACTTTTGTCCTTCCTTTTGATATTCAAGTGCACATATACTTGAACATATTATAGAGGAAGTTATTCAGTGGATGTAGTGTTTTATACAGATTTAATACAATAATATCTTTCCACATATTAAACCTTCCGGGTATGTTATTTCTCATAGCATGACACTTCAAGCAACTGATAGGCCAGCAACTTAATTAGCATAGTGCTGTGTACATTTGGTTTGTTCCCATTTTCTACCAATTTAAATAAAGACTACTGTGTAATATACATCTTTCTGTAAATACCTTAACTTTTAACCAGATAGATTCTAAGGAGTATCTGTCATCAAATTTAAACTTATTTACAATTCTAGCATTATCTGAGTTAGATATTTCTTTGTTGACTCTTGTTTTTTGTTTTGTTTTGTTTTTTTTTTTTGTCATAGACTGGCATGCCATCTTAATTTGGATTTAGTTTGTATATCTTTGCTATCTAATCAATTTGAGTATTTTGCTGATTTTCTATCCTGTTTTGGAGATTATTGATGGTCTCTTCCTAATTTTTCTAATGAGGAGTCTTTGAAAATTGATTTAGAAGAACTGCTTAGAAATAGCAATCGTTTTTATTATATATGGAGCACAGTTTGTTCTTTTGTGTGTTATTTCTTCCAAATGTGTGGATGTTTTTATTTTCCAAAATGTTAACAATTGTTGTGACCACAAGTAAAGTGTTTTTCTTTGCTTTCCTCCTTCATTTCCAAGAAGAGGACATCTTCCAAATCCTTAAAAATAAGAACATATGGGGCCCCGTGCCTGCCAGGAGCAATTTCTGAGCATGGAGCCAGGAGTAACCCCTGAGCACTGCCGGGTGTGACCCAAAAACCGAAAAAAAAAAAAAAAAAAAAAACAAAAAATAAGAACATATTTACTGGTATTTTCTTTGTGTGTGTGGGGGTGGGGTGGGGAGAGAAGAATAACCAGCAGTGCTCGGGGCTGTGTGCTCAAAGATCACTCCTGGTAAAACTCAAGGGGATTGTATGGGGTGCCAGGAATTGAAGCCCAGGTCAGCCATATGTGAGGCAAGTCCCTATCTGCTGAACTATCTCTCCATTTCCTTTATTGGTATTTTCATCTTTTACATTATACTTTACTATGACATAATTTCCTTTCTCTTGAATTACTATTGATGTCAGTGTGAATAACAACCCCTAACTCCTCTTCCCCTCAGAATACTTAGCTAATTGTCCACTGATCTGTAATTTCCCAACTTACATGGAATTAAGGTGTGCTTTTATAGGGCCAGGACTGAAGTTCAGCAGTGGAACGCCTACCTTGCATGTGTGATCGAGTCCCTGAACTCAATCCCTCACAGGGGAGGAATGTGCTTTATATACTATTGACTGGTGTCTGATTTTATATCCAATTCATTTACGATAATACCTTTCTTGAGCCAGAACTACACTGTTTTAATTATTGTGACTTTAAGATATGTGTGTACTGTGTGCACGTCTTGTGTATTCTATGATTTTGTGAACACATGGCATGGAGTTTCCTTCCTTGTTGTTCCTCTTTTTTGCTTTTTGTTTGTTTTGCAGCCACAGCTGGTGATGCTCGGGGCTTATTTCTGACTCTTTTTCTGTGAGATCCCTCATAGTAGGGGTGGAGGTGTGGTGGTAGGCCACATGCGAGGAAAATGCCCTACAAGCTGTACTCTCTCTTTCTGGCTCTGTGCTTTGGCTTTTTTAATTTCATTTGTTTTTGCTTTGTTTTTGTTTGGGGTCACACCCAACTGCTAACAACGGCTCCTGGAAGTATTGAGAGACCATATGGGATGCCAGGGATCGAACCCAGGTTAACAGCATGCTAACCCAGGTTAGCAGCAATAACCACTGTACTATTGCTCCAGCCCCTCTTCAATTTCATTTGTTCATCCAAAATATGCTTTGTAATTATAGTGTTGAATTTCTATTTTTTCTTTTCTTGGTCTCTGGATTGGTATTATATTTGATTTATTGAGAACGATGGATGGCTTTTTAATATTACTGTTTCCTATATCTCCATTCATAAAGTTTTAATTGAACAGTCTATAAATTATAGAGCAATATCCATATTAATTGGATTCACAGACATCTTTGTCTTGCTTCACTTTAATGAGATACGTAGCCTGCAGGTCCCCAGCGCACACACTAGAGTCAAAGTGCTTGAGTTGATATCCTGTCTTTGCCCATTAGTACCTTGGGGCTTTGAGCGGCTTCCTTGTCTGCGCTGGATTCCCTTACATGAGTAATAAGGACACTCGGTCCCTACCTGGAGATACTACAATGAGGCTCATATGAAAGCCAGTCTATGAAAGTGCTTAGAACTATGCTGCTATGTGGTGCTCAATAAGAGTGTGCTCTGCTATCATTTCCCAAGGATTTGAAAAGATGCTCTTTTTCCTGTCCAAGATGCAACCTGACTGGTTTTCTCGGGTTTTTTTTATTTGAATATTAAATGTACAAAGTGTCTTTCTCATTTAAGAGGATCACTTTTTTTTAACTACCTCCTATGATGAATTATGAGTATGTGTTAAATGTAATGATCTGGATTTCAATGGAATGTAGCAACTTTTCTTCCAATGAACTGGGCTTTATAGATTGCTTGGGCCACACACCCAGTGGTACTCAAGTCTTACTCCTACTCTGTGCTCAGGGATCATTTTTGGTGGTGCACAGAGATCAAACAGGAGCAGCTGCATGCCAAACAAGTTCCTTCACTACTATACTATTTCTGTGGTCCCAGTTTTGCAGAATTAACTTGACTGGCCTGCCTCTTGAAGGGGATCTTGGACCATCAGCCTAGGGTTTACCAGCTTGCTACTGGTATCCTAACTACTGGGGTCAGTCGTTCTGGAGAATAATGTTTCCCTTTTCATCTCTCATAGGAGCAAGAGTCTAGACTGGCTGCTCAGTTGAGGTTGTGGGACGGGGTGAGGAGAAGTTCCACAGTACCAGTGGTTCCTTTTAAAGACTTCTAACACTGGTTCCTCCTGAATGTTTGATCCACTGGGGTCCCTGGTACCTGCAGTCCTAACTCTATTGGAAGAATCTAAAGCCAGAGTCTCTTCTCGGAAGTGGCTTTTTCCCTCTCCCCACTGTTATTTCAGTTTCATCTTTTCACTTCAGTGCTTCTCAGGGCCAACCTCCCTTCTTTCCTTTCATTTCTTTTTTTACATTTTTAAAAATGTAAACACCGTGATTTCAAAGTTGTACAAAATTGAGTTTTGGTATTTAAATGTATATTCCTTTCATGAAATTAGGAACATTTTCTACCACTAATGTCCCCAGTTTCCTTCCACCTGCCCCCTGCCTGCCTCTAGCAGGCATTTTTTCCTTTCTCTCCCTCTCTCCCTCTACCTTCTCTCTCTTTTTTTATCTTTTTTAGACACTGTTTTTAGCACTGTTGTTAATGAATATAGCGTGCATATACTCTGTATATCACTTTTCTCCATCTAGTACTCAGTTATTGTCCCAAGTGATCAGTTCTGACTATTATTGTCATAATGGTTCTTTCTGCCCTAACTTCACTGCTCCACTATTTGTGGCAAGCTTCCAATCATGAACTGGTCCTCCTGGTCCTCCTTTCTATTCTGTAGATATTATTATCACCAACCTCCCTTCTTTTAAAATCTCTAATCTAGTCTGCCCACAACTCTTCTCTCTGACTGTCTACGGTCTTAGGTACTTCTTTTATCCTCCGAGGATTCATTTAGAAGTAAGTCAAGAAGGTACAGGCAGAATTCCCATACTTGATGCATCTTGTCATTTGTAAGTTCTGTTTATTGGACTCTTTGTCATGGTTAATTGATCCACTTTGTCTCAGCTAATGCCTTCTATCTTAGGTTCTACTTTTGCTGCTAGTAATATCATTCTAGCTCATTGGACCGGCATTCTCCTCTTGTTCCTCAATCTTTATAGTATAGTGCATTTGGGGTCAGTTTGGTAAATATATTTACAATGAGATTTGATTTTGGAGTGAGGAATCTCTGTAGTTGTCATTATCTAAATTACAGTGTTTAGTCTAGTTCCAATAATATTTAATAGAAACACAGTCAGCCCTACATCAATGACTCAGTCATCTTGCTATACAATTCTTTCCCTTCATGTCTACCTTGCAATATAAGCTACATTTATTTAGCTTTGTAAAATATTTTCAGTGTTTTTGGAAGATACATGTTCAATATATGCACATAGATCTTTGCATCTAACAGAGTAAGTCATGGTGCCTTTTGGTAAAGAATCAAATACCCTTTCCTGTCCCTCTTTTTATTTTTAGGGGTGTGGATTTGGGCCACAACCAGAAATGTGAAAGGGGTTATTCCTGGCTCTGCACTCAGATATCATTTCTGGTGATGACCATGTGGTTGAATCTGGGTTAGCTGCATACAATGTACTATCTCTCAGGCCCCAACACTTCCTCTTCTTTTACCCTTGATTTCATAGTCTTTATTCATTTATTTTAAAAATAAACTTACTGTGATAGCCTCAGCTCATACTATAATGTGCATTTGTGAAGTGTAGCCTTTTCATTAGACATCTGCACATGACAGATTGATCTCGGCTGAAGTCTAGTTTCTATTCATCATCTCACTTGGTGAGCTGAATCTGGGATATTGGATCTGATATATCTAACTATTAATTTTTTCAACTTTATTGAGGTATCAATTATTAACGTTCATATACTTTATTAAAGATAAATCTTCTGCTGGAAGCTGACTTTCTTAGTTGTTTGTCAGTTCCATTCTCTGTCCTCCCTTCACTGTGTCTTGCAGGCTGTTGCCCAGGTAGATGCTCCTTCTTTCCCAAGAACTTGATTAAGAGCAAGATTTGGTCAAGGACATCCTTTACAAGATGCTGCATGTCTTGTAGTGCTTTTCTTTTGCCTTTATAAGCAAATTGGCTGTGTATTGGGATTTGCATGACTTCTGCAAAATCCCATGCATGCATGAGGAAAAAAAAAACACCTGTTTTTTGCCATAGCTACAAAATCTTATCTTGTTTGAATTTTTAGAAAACTGTCTTTGTTTACTCTGTCCTGGATACCTACAAAATGTAAAGAATTTTTAAAATTTATATTCAATTTAAAATGCTAACCTAATTTATATATACAAACTTGCATTTTTGTATATATAAATGTTGAGTGGGTGGATGGATGGCCAAATAGATGGGTAAGTGAATGGATGGATGGATGGATGGATGGATGGATGGATGGATGGATGGATGGATGGATGAATAAATGGGCTGATCAATGGATGGGTAAATAAATGAATGGACAGACAGATGAATGGATGTATGGATGAAAAGATGGATGAGTTGATAGATGCAATGATAGATTTATGTACATGGTATTTTAAGGTTTTATTTAAAGCATTGTGATTTATAAAGTTATTCATAGTTAAATTTTAGACATACAATTCCACCACCAATGTCAATCCCCCACCAATGTTCCCTGACTCTGTCCCATTCTATCAACACCCCAATTCCAACCTCAATCATCACAGGCACATTTTTTACACTCTCATAATGAAATTTTTATTCTTTTTTAAAATATTTTATTTAAACACCTTGATTACAAACATTTTTTTGGTTTTTTTTGGGGGGGGCACACCCGGTGATGCTCAGGGCTTACTCCTGGCTATTCGCTCAGAAGTCGCTCCTGGCAAGCACGGGGGACCATATGGGGAACCGGGGGATCAAACCAAGGTCTGTCCTAGGTTAGCGCAGGCACCTTACCTCCAGCGCCACTGCCCGGCCCCCGATTACAAACATGATTGTGCTTGGGTTTCTGTCATATAAAGAACACCCCCATCACCAGTGCAGCATTCCCATCACCAATGTCCCAATTCTCCCTCCTCCCCACCCCGCCCCTGCCTATACTCTACACAGGCTTTCTATTTATCTCATACATTCTCATTGTTAAGATAGTTCTCAATGTAGTTATTTCTCTAACTAAGCTCATTGCTCCTTGTGGTGAGCTTCATGAGGTGAGCTGGAACTTCCAGCTCTCTCTCTCTTGTGCCTCTAAAAATTATTGTAAAAATGTCTTTCATTTTTCTTAAAACCCATAAATGAGTGAGACCATTCTGCATTTTTCTCTCTCTGACTTAATTTCACTCAGCATAATAGATTCTATGTACATCCATATATAGGAAAATTTCATGACTCCATCTCTTCTGATGGCTGCATAATATTCCACTGTGTATATGTACCATAGTTTATTTAGCCATTCATCTGTTAAGAGGCATCTTGCTTGTTTCCAGAGTCTTGCTGTAGTAAATAGTGCTGCAATGAATATAGGTGTAAGGAAGGGATTTTTGTATTGTATTTTTGTGTCCCTAGGATATATTCCTAGGAGTGGTATAGTTGGATCATATGGGAGTTCAATTTCCAGTTTTTGGAGGAATCTCCATATTGCTTTCCATAAAGGTTGGACTAGACAGCTTTCCCACCAGCAGTGGATAAGAGTTCCTTTCTCTCCACATCCTCAACAACACTGCTTGTTCTCATTCTTTGTGGTGTGACAGGCACATTTTTAAGTTTGGTTGTTAACTTTTGGGTCACAGAATTTCATTATGTTTATGTTGTTTAGACTGAATTGACTTTTTTAATCTTCCCACATATTTGTCCTTTATCTGTAGAACTATCTCTTTGATTTAAAAAAATCTTTGATTATATCTCTGCCCAGTTTCTTTTCATTTTCCTTTTCAATAGCATCATCAACTATACATTACTTAAGACTACTCTGTAATCCATGATATTTCTGTCTCATCAGTTGAATCTTGTGGGCTTTGCTTGAGAAGCAAAGGCTTGTTCATTGAGATTTATCTTTTTAGATAATTAGATTTACTTTTTACTGAGGAAAGTGTTATTTGCTCATACATTTTGAGATTTTTTCCTGCCCCCCCCCACTTAACCCATAACTGGATTTATCTTATCCTGTGGTTGTTTTTCTCATGTCATCCACTTCATCTTTCCTCCAAGCCAATGCTCACCTCTTCATCTTTTGCTCAAACGGTCCCTTCAGGGCTGATGTAACATTTCAACTCCTTGTTCCCTTTCTACCATAAGTTTTAATTCAACATTTGTCTGTTTACCTTTTATCTCTTCTGCCCAGTCATCATGAGAGCAAGAAATTCAAATCCTTTCTTTCAAGCCAAAACTTCAGCAACTAGACAATAGCTGACAACCAATAGATCCCTACTAATTATTTGTTGAATGAATACAGCATATACAGAGTCCTGGCTATTCTGGATTAGGATCCCCGTTGGGCAGGCAAATCTTGTTTTGAACCTAGAACTCCCCAAATTTTGCCATTGAAGGATCACCTTTTACACTATTCAAGTATCATTTAGGCTTCTATTTGCATAATAAGTTCTTTAAATCAATTCACATATTCTATATTCACAGCATATGTAAGTCTCATCTGAAGCAAGAAAGCCTGTTACATAAAGGTGATGTCCCAGATCTGATTTTTAAAAATAAATTGAAATAAGTGCATAGTTGGAACAAATGTAAATTTCTTCTAAGAGTCACTTCACACACCACAGATTTTATGTGACTGCACTTTGGGAACCCCTCAAAAGGCCTTGGGGCATTTCAAGGAGCCCCATATCTTCGCTTTGATTTTGGCTCTTTCCATACTGTTCTCTGGATCCATAGAAGTTTGTCTTTGGGAACCGTTGAGATGGTTATGACACAGTGACAGGGAAGGAACATACCCCTGTCATTCTTTCCTGATGGGATTTATAGACAAACTGGGGAGCAAGGTAATAAAATAAAGATATGCAGGATCATTCATGATTAAGGATCCTGCATTAATAAGGTCAGGTTGACCTTAGATAGACAGTGATGGAAATAAGTATGGGAGGTAGACAGTGACACTTGAGCAGAGACCTGAGCATGAGAAAGACTGAGCAAGGGACAAGATTCCAGGCAGAAAGGGCAGCAATGACCTGAAGGCTGGTAAGGATCAGACAGATTTTTTTTTTTTTCAGTGACTGCCAGTTCATCTGAGCAGCCTCACTAGCTCCTGGAAACGAAAAACAGCTCTGAATCACGCTCCACCCTAGCCTGGCTGTGCAACAGACCTTTCTGATGAGTTAGGCAGAGGGCATACCCTGTACAGGTACTGGCAGGAGCCTCAATAACTATGCGTGCCTGCAGCGTGGGCCACAAGGAAGCCTGAATGATGTTTGAGCCTCTGACTTCGGTGCATTGTCCCTGAAGCCCTACCCCCAGTGCTCCTCGCTCTCTGCCGGGTCAGATCTCTGCTAACCTTTTATCTCCACCAACCTTAATATTTTCTGCTCCAGACAGAAATAGAAAGGCAAACGTATCCTGGGGCTAATTGTTAATAATAGGATGGCGCCTGCGAATTTGCAGAGGGGCAGAGGGCAATAGCTGCAGTGACGGTTGCCTCCACCAGGGGGCACGAGGTTGCTGCTCGAAGTGAAGGCAGGCTTGTGGGACAGGGGCAAAGTTAGTAGCATTCCACTAGTTCCAGGGAGAGAGTAACGCTTGGTGGTCAAAAATAAACCCACCGACTCATCTAGTCATTACAGGGGAGTTGGCAGACGCCTGATAAGAATTTAGAATGGGTGGAGTACAGTAGACCCTAATGCAGGGAAGTGGGCATGGCAGGACCAGCAAAGAGAAAACATACTCAGGAGAAAATGGGGGGTACCAAGCCTGGGAGAGCAGCATCTGAGGGGCTGCAATTCCATTCCTAGTCTGGGGCTGGAGTATCTGGGAAGCAGGAGAGTGAAGATGCTTCATTCCAGCGGTTTCTCTGTTCATAAGGATGAGCTGTGAGTTCTTGTGCTCAGGGGCGTGCAGAGCACGTTTGAGCATCCCAAATGAAGCAGAATGGGGATGCTTACAGCATGTGGAACAGAGTTGTTGGCAGTGCTAAGGCCCTCCATAGAGCTGGCAGAGAGGATGGGGAGAGGTGTGGAGAATCCGGATGTTCCCAGAGTCTGTCTCCCTTTTCCCTCCCCTTTGGTGAGGGCACAGAAGGGGCAGCACCAGCCCTGCCCTGTGCTGGCTACTTCTGTCCCTGCATCTCCTAAAGGCCCCCTGGGAGGTAGAGGTGGCAGTGTCTAGAGAAAGGGGAGGAAGGGTTTTGAGTCAAATGATCTTCTGGCTACTTTTTTTTAATACTGAAGAATTGGTGGTTTTGCTTTTATCATGCCCTCTAATGATGCAACACTATTATTTAAGTGGGTCAGAGAGATTGAACGTGGATTAAGACTCTTGAAGGGTATAAGACTGTCCCCTGATCAATCCCTGACATACCATAGAATCCCCTGAGCTGTGCCAGGATGAACCTTGAGCATCACTAGGTTTGCTTCCCACTTCCCAAAGTAAATACAACAAAGACCTACATAAGAAATAGATGCCGGGGGCCGGAGAGATAGCACAGCGGTGTTTGCCTTGCAAGCAGCCTATCCAGGACCTAAGGTTCAAATCCTGGCATCCCATATGGTCCCCTGTGCCTGCTAGGAGCTATTTCTGAGCAGATAGCCAAGAGTAACCCCTGAGCACCATCAGGTGTGGCCCAAAAACAAAAAAAGAAAGAAGAAATAGATGCCATTTCCTCTTTTAAAGAGATGTAGCTCAGTAATAGGCATTTATGATGAATGACTAAAACCCTGGGTTTCATACTTGGCACCTCCAAGATCACAACAATTCATGGATCTAATTTTTTAGAAAAGAAACACAAGAAAGCCTGCTTTGAAAGACTGTGCACACTGTTTTCTCTTAGACTGAATTAGGGACAGTGCCAGGGACTGGTGGTGCCCTAAACCACCCTTGCCCCATTGCTGGCTGGCAAATGGGTGCTGTAGGACAAACCACTGCAGACTACTGTGCTGGGGCCTGAATGGACTGGAATATACCCCAAGAGAGTAGGTAGGATGTAATTGACGGTTAACAGAAGGGTTTGGACATCGGGCTGGGAATTTCTGCAAATCCACGCCTGGCTAGTGGGGCTGACTGCGAAGAACTGAGTAGGCCAAACCGGCTCAAAAAAAAAAAACTCGCTCTCCCAGAGGTCCATTCTTGGGTGAAACACCCAGGAACACCTCATTGATGTGAAAACCGGCAAGAAGTGAGTACTTTGCAAAAGCAAGGTCCCGTGATTGTGACAACAGGCTGGGAATTTCTGCGAATCCATTCCTGCCTAGTGGGACTGACTGTGAAGAACTGTGAGTCCTGTCTTTTCTTTGTGTTTATTTGTCCTCTGCTGTTGTCTGGACCTCGTGGGAGAGGGCTGAAAAGAGGCTGCAGAAGAGCACTTAGCTCCGCTTCACTACACAGCCATGCGCTCTTTCTAAGTAAAGAACATCATCCCAACAAGAAGAGAAAAAATCACACTAAGGACTGTGCTGGATAACTGAAGCCCAGCATTTCTTTCTGGATTGTCTTCTCTGCTGTGTGCCTAGACCCAAGATTTGATCCTTTGAGAGGCCTCATCCACGGAGGACTCCACTCCCTTGCAGGCAAATCGACACACCCAGAAAGGGCAGAACCAGAGGAGTGTGGCTGCATACATCATTTAGCCAATGAATACCACCGGAACACATAGAAAAACACACAATACTAGTGTGACAATGGGGAAACAATGCAGGCCAGCGTCGGACATAGAGAATGAAGATGACAATTCTGATGACCAGATAATGACCAACGAACTAATCATCTCTCAGATAAGGACTTTAGAAAAGCAATATGGAAGATGCTGAAAGAACTCAAAGAAACCATGGACCAAGTTGAACAGAACACTAATAAGAACCAAGAAAATATGATGACAGAAATCACAAAACTCCAAACTGAAATAACATGTCAACTAACAGGTCTGAAAAACGCAGTAAATGAATTGAATGGTAAAATGGATGATCTCAACACCAGGGTAGAAGAAGCTGAGAATAGAATTGGTGCTGTGGATAAATAACAACTCCATACAGCGGGAGAGATTGGAAAAAAACTTAAAACAAATGAACAGAGAATGGAAAAAATAGTCAAAGAATGGGAACAGATGAAAATAGAAGTCTATGATAAGATCAACAGTAACAACCTAAGAATCATTGGAGTCTCAGAGACCCAGGAAGAAAATTTCCAGGAAGAATCAATGGTCAAGAACATCATTAAAGAGAAACTTCCAGAACTAAAGAATATATGTGATCAAATCTTGCATGCCC
>PVKC010019340.1:0-10100 GCA_004027635.1 Crocidura indochinensis
AAAAAAAAAGACTACTGTCTGATCTGGCTTCAGGTTTCCTCTTTGATTCTAGAGACCAGCTCTTGCCAGATATAGGGTATGAGGAGGCCCCATACCGGAGCCCTTCTCCCTAGCCTGAGGAGAGCTGGAAGGCTTGGCAGGGCACCAGCTGTCCTTGTCTTTTTCTCTTGACTCCAGGCCTTCCCTGGGTGCCAGCTCAGATGGTCAGAAGTGGGTAGACTCTTAGTGGCCCTCAGGCTTCCCACCCCCCTCTGTACTCCAGGGGGGAGGTGCATGGGTTGAAGGACAGGCAGACATCTGGCTTCTGGTTTCCTCTTTGATTCTGAAGACCACCTCTTGCCAGGCGTTCCCTGGGTGCTGGTCTAGGTGGATTCTATAGGGGTCAACAGGCTTTCTCCCTACCTCTCCTTACACTAATGGGAATGCGCTTTGAGAGGAGGGCAGGCCATTCTAGCACTGGTTTATGTTGGGATAGTCACTGGAAATTTTTTATCTTTGTTTTCCTATTGATAGTATTGTATGCATATATTTTATATATCCATAATATCCATCTTGTATAGTGACCTTGATACTGCCCTACAAAGCTCATTTCTAATATTTTACTGCTTCAGTCCCGACCCTTTTTCCCCCATCTTCCCATGTAGGTGCAGCTCATGACATGAAGCTTACCACATAGTGTGATAAGTGCAGTTAAAGAGATAACTACTCTGAAAACTATCATAACAATGTGAATGATGAGGGAAAAAGAAAGCCTGTCTTGAGTACAGGTGTGGGTGGGGTAGGGAGTAGGTAGATCTGGGAAATTGGTGGTGGGAATCCTGCACTGGTGAAGGGGTTGTTCTTTACATGACTGTAATCATACAACTACAATTATATTTCTAATCACGGTGTTTAAATAAAGATATTTAAGAAAAAAAGACTACCATCTGAGGGGTCAGAGCATTGGCACAGTCCATGAGTGTTTTCCTTTGTGTGCTAACCTAGGACAGATTGTGGTTCGATCCCCTGGCCTCCCATATGGTCCCCAAAGTCAGGAGTGATTTTTGAGAGTGTAGCTGGGAGTAACCCCTGAGAGTCACCAAGTGTGGCCAGAAACCAAAAAAAAAAAAAAAAAAGCAAGCAAAAAACCCAGTAAAGTCTGACGTCTAAATTCTAATAGGGATTGCATTGAACTATATATTGAACTATATATATGAGATTTAAGTAAGTAAAGTTTTAAGTAAGATAGTTATTTTGAGGATATTGATTCTTTCCAACTCATGAGCCTGGAGTGTTCTTCTATTTCTTTAGGTCCTGCTCAATTTCTTTGTGATTTGTTTTTAAGTTTTCACCGTATAGGTGTGTCACATATTTTGGAAGGTTAATTCCTTTGTACTTGATACTTTTCAACATTGTTTTCAATGGGATAGACTCTTTAAACTATTTCTTCTGTGAGTCATTTGTATAAAGCAATGCCACTGTCTTTTGTATATTGATTTGTAGCCAGTCACTCTGCTGTATTGGATTTTGTTTCTACAATGTTTTGTGTGACCTCTTAATAGTCTTCAATATATACCATGCCTTCTGCAAATAGTTTTTTTATAGTTTTTTTTTTTGGTTGTTGGCTCACGGGTTATTCTTGGCTCTAAGCTCAGAAATCACTCCTGGCAGGCTCACGGAACCATATGGAATGCCTGGATTCAAACCACCATCCTTCAGTATGCAAGGCAAATGCACTACCTCCATGCTATTTCTCTGGCTCCAGTGCAAATAGAGTTTGACACGTTTTTTGGGAGGGGTTGGGGGCCACACTTGGTGACTCTCGAGTTACTCCTGGATATGCGCTTAGATATTGCTCCTTGCTTGGGGGACCATATGGGATGATGGGGGTTGAACCACAGTCCTTCCCTGGCAGGGGCAGGCAAGGCTGACACTTTACTGCTTGTGCCACCGCTCTGGCCCCCACATCCATTTTTTTCAACTTGAATTCCCTTAATTTTCTCTTTTTGTTTTTGTTTTTGGGGACTCCCAGCAGCGATCAGGAGGAACTCCTGGCTGTACACTCAGAAATCGCTCCTGGCAGGCTCAGGGGACCATATGAGAAACCGGCATTCAAACCACCATTCTTCAATGTCTCAAGCAAACGCCCTACCACTGTGCTATCTCTCCGGCCTCTGAATTACCTTAATTTTATTCTCATCTTTTCTGATGCCAATTGCTAGGACTTGAATAATATATTTAGTAAGTGTGTAGACTATGGACAACTTTTCTTACTGGTTGACCTTCGTGGAAAAGATTTTAGGTTTTTTGCCATTAAGAATAATGTTGGGAGCCGGGCGGTGGCGCTGGAGGTAAGGTGCCTGTTGCCTTGCCTACTCTAGTCTAGGACGGACCACAGTTCGACCCCCCGGTTCCCATATGGTCCCCGTGCCTGCCAGGAGCGACTTCTGAGCTCATAGCCAGGATTAACCCCTGAGCGTCACTGGGTGTGCCCCAAAAACCAAAAAAAAAAAAAAAAAAAAAAAAAAAAAAAAAAAAAAAAGAATAATGTTGGGGGGCCAGAGAGTTAGCACAGCAGCATTTGCCTTGCAAGCAGCCGATCCAGGACTTAAGGTGATTGGTTCCTTTTTATGTTTTTGTTTTTTTGGGCCACACCTATTTGACACTCAGGGGTTACTCCTGGCTAAGTGCTCAGAAATCGCCTCTGGCTTGGGAGAGCCATATGGGACCCCAGGGGATCAAACCACAGTCCTTCCTTGGCTAGCGCTTGCAAGGCAGACACCTTACCTCTAGCGCCATCTCACAGGTCCCAGGTGGTTGGTTGTAATGCCAGCATCCCATATGTTTCTCTGTGCCTGCCAGGAGCTCTTTCTGAGGATAGAGCCAGGAATGGCCCCTGATCACTGCCTGGTGTGACCCAAAAACAAACAAAAATAATAGTATTGTTTGAGGGATTTTTACAGAGAGCTGTTATTACCTTGTTTATTTTTGATTGTTGTTGTGTTTTTTTTTGTTTTTTTGTTTTTGGGCCACACCCTGTGATGCTCAGGGGTTACTCTTGGCTATTCGCTCAGAAGTCGCTCCTGGCAGGCATGGGGGACCATATGGGGAACCAGGGGATCGAACCACGGTCCGTCCTAGGTTAGCGCAGGCACCTTATCTCCAGCGCCACTGCCCAGCCCCTTCTTGTGTTTTTTTTTGTGGGGGTCACACCTGGCTGCAATCAGGTGTTCCTCCTGGCTCTCTGCTCAGAAATCACCCCTGGCAAGCATGGGCCACTGTATGGGATGTTGGAATTTGAACCACTGTTCTTCTGCATGGGAGGCAAACGCCTTATCTCCATGCTATCTCACCAGCCCTGCTGTTATTATCTTGAGGAAGATTCCACACCTGTTTTGCTGAGAATTTTCTTCTTGAATGAGTGGTAAATTTTATCAAATGCTTTTCTACTTTGATACATATTATCATGTTGTTTTTATCCTTTTAATGATGTGGAGTATGATATTGATTGATTACATATACTGAATCATCCTTGCGTTCTGGGTTGAAACACTCTTGGATACATCTTTTGTTGGATTCAGTTTGCTGATATTGGGGTGAAGATTTTTCTTGGTAGTATCTTTGTAAACTCTGGGAATGAGCGTGATACTCAGAAAGTATTTGAGGATGCTCATCTTTTAAATATTTAAAAGAGTCTAAGTGGTCATAATTCTCTGGATATTCAATAAAATATTCCTATAAACTTGTCTCATCCTGGAATTTTATTTCTGGGGAGTGTTTTTGTTTGGTTTGGTTTTGGTTTTTGGACCACACCTATTGATGCTCATGAATTACACCTGGCTATACACTCATAAATTGCTCCTGGCTTGGGGGACCACGTGGGACTCAGAGCTATCAGACAGTTGTCCATCCATCCTAGGTAAGTTGAGTTCAAGGTAAACACCCTATTCCTTGCTCCAATACTCTAGCCCAATTCCAAAGTTGTTTTTTTGTTTGGTTTTGTTTTGGGGTCACATCCGGCGGTGCTCAGTGGTTGTTTTCTCTCTCTCTCTCTCTCTCTCTCTCTCTCTCTCTCTCTCTCTCTCTCTCTCTCTCTCTCTCTCTCTCTCTCTCTCTTTTGGCTTTTCTGTCACATCAAGAAGTGCTCAGGAGTTACTCCTGGCTCTATGCTCAGAAACCACTCCTGGCAGGCTCGAGGGTCCATATAGTATTCCAGGATTCTAAACACTGTCCTTCTGCATGCAAGGCAAAAGCTTTACTTTCATGCTATCTCTCTGGCCCCTCAGGGGTTACTCCTGGATCTGCAGTCAGAAGTTGCTTTTCGCAGGCTTGGGGGACCATATGGGATTCCGGGATTCGAGCCAGGGTCCATCTTGTATTGGGCGCATGGAAGGCAAACACATCACCTCTATCTTATTGTTCTGGTCTCCATCAGGAGTTTTCTAATTACTGTTTGAGTTTTCTTGTGATAGGCCTACTTAGGCCTCTACTTCCTCCTACTTCTGTATGGGGAGGCAATATTTTTCTAGAAATCTGTATATTTTTTGGTTGTTTAGCTTAACTGAGCTCCATTGATCAAAATAAGCTCTCTAGATATTTTGGATTTCTTTGGGATTCTGTAGTAATCTTTCCTCTTTCATTTCTGATCTAATTGATTTGAGGTTCTTCCCTTAATTTCCTTGTGAGTCTTGCCAGTGGTTTATCTATCTTGTTTATTATTTGTCTAAAACCCATCTCCTTGGGGCAGGAGAGATATCATGGAGGTAGGGCATTTGCCTTGCATGCAGAAGGACAATGGTTAGGATCCTGGCCTCCCTTATGTTTCCCTGAGCCTGCCAGAAGCCACTACTGAGCGTTGAGCCAGGAACCCCCTGAGCACTGTGGGGTGGTACCCAAAAACAAAAATCTCCTGGTGTCATCAATGTTTCACTTTATTTTGTTCTATATTGTTGATTTCTGCTCTGTTTTTTATTTGGTTTGGTTTGGTTTGGTTTTTGGGTCACAGCCAGTGGTGCTCAGGTTTACTTCTGGTTTTGTGCTCAGAAATTGTTCCTGACAGGCTCTGGGGACCATATCAGTAGTGGGGATTGAACCCAGTACCATGCAAGGTAAATGCTTACTACTGTACTATATAGTACTGGCCCTACTGATTTTTAAAATTTTTTTTCAGCTTCTCTTTGGGTTCCTAGTTATTGGTCTTCAGATAACCCCTTTCCCCGAAAATAAGACAGTATCTTAGTTTTGTTCCCAAAGATGTTCTAAATCTTATTTTCAGGAGATATCTCATTTTCACACCAAGAATACAATATACATAAACTGTTAAATGATAAAAGGAAATTTATTACATATATACAATAGAGCATCAGGACTCTCCATTACATCACTGGTTGCAAGAGGCCAGACAGGGTGGCCCTAACAACCAGTTGATGGTGTATTAATTTTCATTCTAAGAGAGAACCTATAGAGGCTTATTTTCTGGGGATTTCTTATATTTCAATGCAGTAGGAAACCTATAAGTAGGTCTTGTTTTCAGAAACATTTTTGTTTTGTTTTGCTTCTTTAACATTTCAGAAATATTTTTGGAAACTTGTATTATGTGACCCATTAGGTTCTAGATTTTGGTTTTTTTTTCTTTCTTTGTAGGCCTATATTACTATGAGTTTACCCCTAATTACTGCTCTTGCTGTGTCTCAAAGATTTTGGCATTTCTTTATTATAAATTCCCTCAAGAAATCTCATTTCTTTATTTCCTGTTTGATCCATCTGCTTAGCAGTATGTTGTTTAGTCTCTGGGTGTTAGATTTTCTCCACATTTTTTTTTACTATAGTCAATCTTGAGTTCTGTAGAATTGTAGTGTGATAGGATGTTTGGTATAATTCTTATATTTGTGAGTTTATATAAGCTAGACTTGTGTCCTAAAATGTGGTCTTCTAGGGAAGGTACCATGTGCACTTGAGAAAAATGTGTATTCATGCTGCGGACTTTTTATCATAATTTGATAAAAGTCCCTAAAGCAAACCTTAGTAGATATTATTTATCCACTGGGATCAAGCAGATGCACGAAACGGACGAAATATGAAATATGAATTATGAAATATGAAATGAAATGAATAAAACCACACAGAATTACATGGTGTGAGGAGTAGCAAGGGAGAAACCAAAAAAGAGAGCTTTTATTTTCTGAGTGGGCCTTAAATAGCCAGATTCTTGGGGCGTAACCAGGGAGAAAAGAAAAGGTATTGATCCAATGAGATTAGAGCTAGAATTAGCATATGAAGTGACAGGTAGAGAAACCAGATACCTTCAAGGTAGAGGGAGGAGAGAGAGATATCACAAAGAGATGAGCAGGAGATTTTTGGCGCTTCTGGGAACTGTATTTTCTTTGAGGAAAAAGCCTGATTTCTATATAATGGTAAAAATAAAGAGGAGATATCACAGCCAGATTTGGAATTATAGCCAGACAATCCACGCAAAGAGGTCAACTGATTTATACTACTCAAAGCGGGCCTTTTTGACAAATAATTCCTTTTCAGGAGTGCACTATACCTAAGAAGGTTTAGAAGCACTTCTGGTGTGTGCCCTTCCTGAGTGGGGTGTAACATTCAGTTTTTTGAGAATGAAAGGTCCTGCCTAATAGACCCATTAGTCCTAGTTTTTCTTGCGTGTCATGTAGGGCTCTTATATCTTTGCTATTGCTTTACCTACTGTATTTGCTGGTGTAGAAGATGACTTGAAACATAAAAATGTCAACCGAAAATCGGGAGTCGTCTTATACGTCTCAATATGCCGCTAAATGAAAATCATCTGAATATTGCCATGAAACGAATTTTCCAACTCGATCCTGCACCAATCACTGCAAGGCTGCTCGGACCACCTCTCTAACTCCGCCAGTCCAAGCAGGCTTTTTATGCACGCAAAGTAGACAATGTTCTGGACCCGAATCTACACTGTCAAAAGCTTGTTTAAATGGGCCAGAGTCAGAGAGGAAGTCTATTACAGCATATTCTTTGAAACTTTGCTTGTTGTGATTGGCTCACTGTGGTACATACAGTTAAAGCACAGCCATGTTCTGTCTTATACAGCGAATATAGGCCTAAACCTGTTTTAACTGCAAAATTAGGGGGATCGATCAGCCGTCTTATACACTGGCAAATATGGTAGTTGATCTGTCTATTGGTGATAATGGCATGCAGAAATCTCCCACTATTATCACGTTTCTATTCATATGTTTCTCTAGGTTTGTGAGCAAAAGCCTTACCTATATTTCTGGCTCTATGTTTGGTGCATAAAATTTGATCAGGGTTAGTACTTCTTGGTCTATTGCTCTTCTAATTAATAATCAGAGTTCTTTTTTTTCCTCAACATTTTCTTGTGGTTGTATGCAGTTTGGTCTGGTATAAGTATAGCTGTCCCATCCATTTTTTTTGTTTTGTTTTGTTTTTGGGTCACACCCGGCAGTGCTCAGGGGTTACTCCTTGCTCCATGCTCAGAAATTGCTCCTGGCAGGTACGGGGGACCATATGGGGCACCGGGATTTGAACCGATGACCTTTTGCATGAAAGGCAAACGCCTTACCTCCATGCTATCTCCCGGGCCCCTCATGTGTTTTTTTTTTCCAGTAGCCTGTATAATTGTTTTCCATCCCTTTCCTCAGTCTGTGTTTATCCTAAACATTGTATTTCCTTTAGCCAGCAGGTTTCTGGGTCTTGTTTCTCTGATTCAATCTGATCTCTGCCTTTTTATGGTAGACTTTAGTTCATTGACATTTAAGCAAACTATTGTAGGACTGTTGTTACAATTGGGAACGTGGTTTATGTACTTGCTCCTTAAATAGAGTTGCTTTGGTTAACACTTAAATTCTGAGAGTTTTATTTCCGAGAATATTTTTATTTTTTGTCCGAGAATATTTTTAAAAAACCTCACTCACATGTAAATAAGAGGTTCACCTGAAAGTGGTTAGTAGGTAAAATTTCTCTTACTCAGTAGAAATTACGTCATTCCTCGATTTCTTGCCTGAATTGTTTCAATTGGGAGTTAGGTTTGATTAGTTTGCTTTTTCTTTTTGTTTAAGTTTTCTTTCTTATTGCTTTAAAAAATCAATCTCTTTCATTGTTGTTTTATTTATTTTTGCTTGTTTGTTTGGATTAATATATAGGGTTTTTTTGTTTGTTTTTTGGGGGGTTTTGGGTCACACCCGACAGTGCTCAGGATTTACTCCTGGCTCTATGCTCAGAAATAGCCCGTGGCAGGCTTGGGGGACCATATGGAATGCCGGAATTTGAACCACTGACCTTCTGCATGGAAGAAAAACACCTTACCTCCATCATATCTCTCCAGCTTCGGATTAATATGTTTTGTTTGTGTTCTGTCAGGGCCTATTTTACCTCTTGGATTTCTACAGCAGCCTCTTTTCAGAGAGTAGGAAATTTCTGTGCTATTTACACACTTAACACGATTTTCTTCCCTTTACCCATTTTCCACTCGTCTGGTATTCCTATAAAATGGAGATTATTTCTCTTCTCTTTCATTAAGTACCCTATATTTTGTTCCACTCTTTTTCTCTCTTTCTTTTTGGGCCACACCCTGTGACGCTCTGGATACTCCTGATTCTACACTCAGAAATTTCTCCTGGCAGACTTGTGGAATCATATAGGTTTTCAGAAATTGAACCACCATCTCCAGAATTGATAACCTGCACTGCCATTTTCTTCTCTCTCTGGCAGTCTTCTTACTTTATTGACTTCTTTAAAAAACTCTGGCTTATCATTTGTCTTCAAGTTTATTGATGTGAATTGCTACCTTATTTATTTAGTTATTGGTTTTTGGGCCACACCCAGCAACACTCAGGGCAGACTCCTGGCTCTCTGCTCAGAATTTGCTCCTGGCAGGCATGGGGAACCATAAGGGATTCTGGGTTTGAACCACTGTTGGTCCTGGGTCAGCCAGTACCACTATGCTATCTCTCTGGCCTAGGCTTTAGATTTCCTTTTTTTTTTTTTTGGTTTTTGGGTCACGCCCGGCAGTACTCAGGGGTTACTCCTGGCTCCATGCTCAGAAATTGCTCCTGGCAGGCACGGGGGACCATATGGGGCACCAGGATTCGAACCGATGACCTTTTGCATGAAAGGCAAACGCCTTACCTCCATGCTATCTCCCGGGCCCCCCCCCCCCCAGATTTCTTAAAGGTTGCTGGCTAGTAACTACTTGAATTCTTTGCTGAAACATAAAACATTAAGTGTTTATTTTAGATCCTCATCTGTAAGGTTCATGCATACTGGTGGACTTGGAAGTTTGTCAGGATTTGTCTCCATATTCCTAGCTTCAGGAGTCTTCTTTTTTTTTTTTTTTTTTTGTTTTTTTTTGTTTTTGGGTCACACCCGGCAGTGCTCAGGGGTTACTCCTGACTCCATTCTCAGAAATTGCTCCTGGCAGGCACAGGGGACCATATGGGGCACCGGGATTCGAACCGATGACCTTTTGCATGAAAGGCAAATGCCTTACCTCCATGCTACCTCCTGGGCCCCCAGGAGTCTTCTTTAATTTTCTCGTTCTTTTAATGGGTTGGAATACTTGAGTTTCAGGGTGTTTAAGTAATTGATCTATTGAACTGATTGTATAAAATGTGTCTAGAAGTAGACCAGCTTTTCCCCCCCCAAACCCATGAGGTTATCTGATTACGATAAAAAAATATTGCAAAGTAATTCAGTCATTTGTTCAACTGGGTTTTAAGGTGTTGTATATTATAGGAGAACGAAAAGGTAGGTTCACTATGCCTGGAAACATATGAAAGCATTTAAATTGAAATATCCTCATGCAAATGCACCACTGTCCAAGTGGTTTGTGGAAAGATGGATTCATGGGAGGGACCTTTTTGAAAAGTTCCTGTCTACTCAGAGACCTTATGAAATTGGGTAGGCGAAAGTAGGTGCTCAGTATCAAAAACCTCTAGTTTTCTCTTTTTAAAAGACACATTAAGATTTGGGGTGTACTTGCTATTTTATGTCTAGCTATTCACTCATTCATTGCTCACTTCCTGAGGGACACAGGTAAGTTCCAAAGGTACGAAGATCAAATTCAGATGAGCCACGTTCTGATTTCATGTTCTTTTGGGGGGGGGTGG
>PVKC010019341.1:0-19155 GCA_004027635.1 Crocidura indochinensis
GGCAGGCGTGGATTCGCAGAGATTCCCAGCCTGATGTTACAAATAGGGAACCTTGCTTTTGCACAGTATTTGAATATTGCCGGTTTTCACTCTAATGGCATGTTCCTGGGCATTCCTGCCCTGGAATGGAACTCTGGGAGAGCGAGTTTTTTTTTTTGAGTCAATATGGCCCACTCCCGCGAGATCCAGAGGACAGCAAACGAAAGATAAACACAAAGAGAAGACAGAACTCACAGTTTTTGCAGTTGGCCACACTAGGCAGGCGTGAATTCGCAGAGATTCCCAGCCTGATGTCACAAATAGGGAACCTTGCTTTTGCACAGTACTTGAATATTGCCGGTTTTCACTGTAATGGCATGTTCCTGGGCGTTCCTGGCCTAGAATGGAACTCTGGGAGAGCAATTTTTTTTTGAACCAATATGGCCCACTCCCGCGAGATCCCGAGGACAGCAAATGAAAGATAAACACAAAGAGAAGACAGAACTCACAGTTCTTTGCAGTTGGTCACACTGGGCAGGCGTGGATTCGCAGAGATTCCCAGCCTGATGTCACAAATAGGGAACCTTGCTTTTGCACAGTCTAAAAGAATTTTCTAATGAATTAATCTGGACATCGGCTGTGTTAATGAAGGACAGAAGGTTTTTTTTTTTTGGGGGGGGGGCCACACCCGGCGAAGCTCAGGGGTTACTGCTGGCTATTCGCTCAGAAGTTGCTCCTGGCAGGCACGGGAGACCATATGGGGAACCGGGGGATAGAACCGCGGTCGTCCTAGGTTAGCGCAGGCACCTTATCTCCAGCGCCACGGCCCGGCTCCCAATACAGAAGGTTTTTAATGACCATTTTAACTCTTTGATATGATATGCCTGTTTATATTTTCTAAATTTAGGTTTATATTTTCTAACTTAGAAGTTACAGGACTCGAAGAATATAACCATTTTTCTATGTTCTCTCCTTTCATAGTGTCATAATATTTCTCGAATTAATCTCTGATTATTCTTTGAATTTCTGTTTTGTCTGTTGTGATTTCACCTTTTATTTATATTATTATTTTAGTTTCTTTTCTTATGATTTTTTAAAATTCTTTATTGACTTTGTTTATTTTCTTTGAAATATTCCTTTAAAAAGCCAACTCCTTGGTATGATGAAATCAGAAGACATGGCATCTATTGCTCTATGCAAAAACAAAAATAGCTAACTACAGAAGACTGACTTTGACAAACATGGACTGAGCAGAATCTATCATGGGACCAATGAGAAAAATCCTAGCTTAGGACTCAGCACAGGATTCATACAAAAATGAGATCTCTAATTCTATCAGTCTGACTTTGACAACTGCGACTGAGCAGAACTTCTGTAACCATACTGAAAGATTCTATCCTAGACTTAGTCCTTGGATCTGAGCAAAAACAAAGAACACTAATTGCAGAAGACTGACTACAACAACAGTGATAGAAGAGTACTTCTAGAACCTAGACCCATAAGGAAAATCTCTCCTAGTCTTTGTCCTAGACCTATGCAAATACCAAGATCTCTTGCTACAAAGTCTTGATGTTAGCATCCACAACTTCCTTAAAGGCTTTATTCTAACTTTTGACTTTGAGTATTTGTTTTCTGATTATTCAAATGTCTTTCAGGAAACCCAGTTTTGGATTCAATTTTTGATCCATTTGCCACTCTATGCCTCTTAATTGGTGGTGATTTATTCCACTGACTTGAAAAAGATAATTTTCATAAAATGTATGTCATTTTCTTTTGTAGAAGCATTGTTTTTTTTTGTGCATTTGTCTTGTCTTAAAATATCCCCTTTCATTCTTCTAAAATTGGTTGGAGTATATGAAGTTCCTGAGACTTGTTTATCTTTAACATTGTATTTTGTTCCTTTGATTTTAAATGAATATCTGACTTGATAAGGTATTCTTGATGAAACATTCATTTATGTTGAGGTGGTTTTTTTTTCTCTATATATCCCAACATTGAGCCTTTGGTAAATCTGTTGTAAATCTTAAGGATGCTCCTTGTGTGTGATTTTCTTCTTTTATCTTGATACTTTCAGTACTGTATCTCTAGACTTGCTTTTCATTATTGAGATTTGGATGTGTCTTAAAGTATTTTTATTTGGGTCTCTTTTGTCTGATAGCTTTTATGTATACAGAATATGGGTAACTGCATTCTTCAGTTCTTGAAACATCTCAGCCATAAAACCTTTGACCAGTGCTTCTTCATAAGGATGTCTTCCTGTGACATCAATAATTTTTATGTTGTTCCTCTTGAATTCATCCAAATTCTTCTCTTGTCAGCTATTCATTTATTTTTAATACTTTTTTCCGTCTTTTGCTCTTGTGTGAAGATGTTATGCCTCATCTGTGAGCTCACTGATTCTGTCTTCAGCAACTATTATGTCTCTGTTGGTGAAGACTTCTAGTGGGTTTCTTATTTTGCAGTCTAAGCATTTCAGTTTTGTCATGTCTCTTTGAAGTTTTCTCATTTCTGCTCTCATATACTCAAGTCTTATTGACTGTTCCATGGTTTGAGGGCTATGAAATTCTCAATATTTTACTCTAAAATTCTTATTATACAGATTACATAGCTAGTTCATACTGGTATATTTTCAGAGCAACCATTTTTGCTCACTACATGCGGTGGGATTTCATGTTGCTTTCCTATTGTTACCTTATAAGTCTGGAGATTTTTTGGGGGGGTCACACCCGGTGATGCTCAGGGGTTACTCCTGGCTATGCGCTCAGAAGTCGCTCCTGGCAGGCACGGAGGATCATATGGGGAACCGGGGGATCGAACCGCGGTTCATCCTAGGTTAGCGCAGGCACCTTACCTCCAGCGCCACCACCCGGCCCCTAAGTCTGGAGATTTTTATTGTGTTCTGTGGTGTGCCAGAAATGTGTGGCTGCTATGATTCACATCTAAAATTTTCTAATGACCTTGATCTGGGTTTAGAAATGGTATTTTTCATTTAAATAAAGGACCTTGCTGCTTCTCTCTTTGTTTGCCCCTGTATCACATCTTTAAATTCTCATCTGTAGTTGGGTAAGTGAGCTCTTTTCAGAGCTTGACATGTGTATGTAGTATCATACTTAGCTTAGATATATGCATATTTGGATTAGTATTTTTATGTTCTCCAGGTATATGCCTGGAATATATGGGAGATATGTAATGTTTTATAAAATATGTCTACAACTTTCTCTAAGATTAATATAACTAGATGCTAACTAGCATAGTCTACAAGGTTTCTTTTTTTGTACACATCCTTGTCAGAATTTTTTTCTATATTTTTTATGTAATTCATTCTCATAGCTGCCTTCAAGATTTATCTCCATGTTTGAACCCCACTTTCTAAAAATTGAGTCTTCTCCAATGTCTCCATAATAGAGACATTTTACTTTATGGCCTCCCTTAGTCTTCCTTTCACACTTCAGTGGTGATTGGTCATGGGAAAAACATGGAAATTCAGGCATCTGGAAGTAAGAATTTAATTAAATGGGCTAGTAACACTATACAGGGAAGGAAATGAATGGTCTGAAAAAAATCTACAATGGAATAAAAGACAGAAATATTTGTGAAGTGTTAAAATGCTTCAAGCACAGACTTACTAAAAGACTGAACTATTCCAAATCAAATATTAAGGAATAGTTTCCCTCTTTTAAATGTTAATATAACAATATATTTTCAGTGTTATGTTACTAGTTTAAAGATGAAATAACAGTAAAAGAGAGACTGAAGAATAGAATAAGAAAATTTCCAAAACCAATAATGATGACAAAATATTAGAATATTTTTACTTGCTTAACTTGTGTCCTTGAAAATTAGATCTATCAAATACTAAAGCCCAGAGAATGAAGGGACCAGAAAATCCATGACAGGCTTCAGATGGTACAGTGTGTCTCTTACTGTAAATAAAGTAGTAAGTTTTCAGGAAATGGCACCCCCAACTAGTCACACAAGCCCTACACAGTCAGCAGACCAATTAGTTATTACTGCTAGATCTCCCAGCCATTAGCCTTGCAAATACCATAAGGTCCTTATTTAGGTACAACTTTTCCTTGATCAATCACCTAGTACTTATAAGCAAATTTGTAATATGTAGCCAATCCCTGCAAAGATCACCAAGCCCATTTAAAAATTCTCTAAATTGTGTATAAAAATAAGTATGTAAGTTGGGCCTGGTTGCCAACTGTGCTTGTGTGACCCCATTGTGCTGGTTGTGGCTCTCGATAAGTGTTCTGGTTAGTGGGTTGGACTGGGATACGAGACAAAACAGGAAATAGACTGAAAAGACAAGTATCAAATTCACACTCATATATATGTTGGAATTTATAGATAAAAGAAATAGAACTCTAATAATTAATATTTTTAAGTTTTGTCACAATAAAAGAAAGCATACAAAAATCAAAGGTGAAATGAACCAATAGAAATTGCAAAATTGAACTTAAAAGACATGTTGAGAAAATAAGTTAAATAAAAGATATGTCTATAACAACTCCCCAAATGAGAAATATAAAGAAAATGAGAGAAAAATGAACATAGAATCCCCAAACTATAAATATATATATACATTATATAGTATATTAATAATTCAGCCAGGAGAAAACTAAAAAAATGAAGCAAAAAGACATCTACAGAAATAAAGTGCACTCTCAATATAGTTTATTACTAGTGTTATATCAATTTTTGTGGCAGGATCTGGGGAGGTCTGGCCTCATTACCTTGGCTAGGTCAAGTCCAAGGCAGCCTAAATCTTCCTCAAGAGTGCCTACCAGTGCTGGCCCTGAGATGCTAAACCCAGGAAAACGTCCATTTCCTCAAGTGGGAAGTGAGATCATGGCCCAAATAAGCTGTAGCAAACTCCATCTGGACAGGCACCTGTGTGCATACACCAAGCTGTAGGAATGAGGAACTGACCCTTACTAGAATATTTGTCACATCATTTCCAGAGCAAAAACTCCTAATCACACACTACACCCTGATCGTTTCTGGGAAGTTGCTACAATATGCCAGAGACATTACTCAAAAGCATAGAGGTTAGGTACACTGCTTAAGAGAATAGCAGCACCAGGCTGTTTTGTGACCCAACACACCTTCTTCCCTGCTTTCCCTGTCCCCCAACCCCACATCTGCAGTTTCACAAGCGAGGAATTTTTGGACAACGAATCATATAAATGAACACACTTTCTGCACTGAAGCTAATTTGTAACATAAAACTGCTCAAGAAGTGTTCCTTGTGTCTTAGCCCTGTTCTCAGCTCTCCGCCCATGGTGGCCAGTAGCACACCATCACCAGACCACTACAAGATGGTTTTGGTTTTTCAGTGTTTGCTTTGTTTTTGGGCCACACCCAGTGACTTACCAGGGGTAACTCCTGGCTACGAGCTCAGAAATCACTCCTGGCTTGGGGGACCATATGGGAAGGCAGAGATCAAAACTAGGTCTGACCTGGGCCAGCTGCGTGCAAAACGAATGCCATACCTCTATGCTATAGGTCCAGCCCCAGACTGCTACAAGTTTTAAAAAAGAAAAGAAAAAAACAAAGACAGGTATCCCCCCAAATTAAATAATACCATCAACACCAAAACAACATCAAAAAAGAAAATAATGCAGTCTCACATCCTCAAATCCGTACATTGAATCATCTTTATAATCCTGTTAGTGGAGTTTGGCTGAGAGTGACTTCTGGATCTCCTGAATATGCCTGGAAGTTTCCCTTTATCCACCCACACTTACACAACTAAACAGTTGTATCATATGCAAGATATATAAACCTAATGACAAATAGACTACACAGGAAATAACCAGAAAGCAAAGTACTACTTACAGAGGAGTGTTAAGAAGAACAGACAATAGCATCAAAGATTCAGTAATGTTTGAAAAAGACAATTTCTATATTTCCAGATATGACTAACAAACAAACAAACAAACAAACAAAAAACAGATATTGGTCATAAGTCACGATTTGGTAGAGCAAAATGAGTATATTTGGAGACAAAACAAGACTAACAAAAATATACCAATTTGTTATTTGATATAAAAATTACACACATTAGGGGCTGGGGCTGGAGCAGTGGTGCTAGCAGTAAGGCATCTGCCTTTCCCACACTAACCTAGGATGTACCGCTGTTTGATACCCCAGCATCCCATATGGTCCCCCGAGCCAAGAGTGATTTCTAAGCACAAAGCCAGGAGTAACCCCTGAGCATCACCAGGTGTGGCCCAAAAAACAAAACAAAACAAAACAAAAAACATTCACACATATTAAAAGAGCTCTTAGGTTCTCTTTTAAGTTCCAAAAACTATATATGTGTAGGTGAACCTCTTAAACTGAGTATATTATATTTATATTTACACTTAAATATTATATTTATTATGTTGCAAAGTAATAAAGAAAGAGTGAAAATATAATTCACATTTTATTTGGTTGTTTTATTTTAGGATTGCCATAACTGGCAGTGCTTAGACTTAATCATGGCTCTGTAATTAGAGGTCATTCATCTTTTGGAGAATCAATGGGGTAAGAGAAATAAAACCCAGGCTGACCACATGCAAGGCAAATATCCTATCCATTATGATTCAGCTCCTAATCCACACTTTTAGAAAAAGTAAGTAAATATTTATTTGCCTTTTTTTTATGAATTTTTATTTATTAGTCATAACTGGAAATACAGAAAATTGCCTTTTTCAAACATTATTGAATCTTCGATGCTAGGCTATCCAAATTTGAATCTAATAATGATTTTACTGGGAATAACAAAAAGGAATTGACACATTTTCACATAGCACAAGACTCTAAGATGACATATAAATCATCACATGGACTCTTAACAACTTAATTATTTTGAAATTAAAAATGAAAACGACTCGGGGGCCCGGGAGATAGCATGGAGGTAAGGCATTTGCCTTTCATGCAAAAGGTCATCGGTTTGAATCCCAGTGCCTCATATGGTCCCCCGTGACTGCCAGGAGCAATTTCTGAGCATGGAGCCAGGAGTAACCCCTGAGCACTGCCGGGTGTGACCCCCCAAAAAAATAAATAAATAAATAAATAAAAAATAAATTAAAACGACTGTTAAAGAGATAGTAAAGCAAGTAATAATTTCAAGTGGCCTGCCCAAATTTTACCCCTAGTACTACATATGATTTTCCAAGCACCATCTAAAGTAATTACTTGAGTGCAGAGCCTTGAGTGTGACCCAAAAAAACAACACAAAATGATTTAAAAGAGTATATGTAGCTTACTTTAAATTACAAGAAGAAACAAATAGATATTCAAATTATAAATTTTCATGTCCAATGACTCACTGTTATAAATAAATTATATGTTTAGGGTTCTGTAAACCATTATTAAATGAGTTAAGTATAAATTTATAAATAAAATATAGTAATTTTTAGAGTTTCTCTATTGATCAAATTAAAATTGCAAATGAATATCACTTTGTCCACTAGTAAGTTTTTTCACAGCATTGGACCACTGATATAGCTTTATAGTATTTAGTACATGTTGTGCATGTAAAACAGACTTAGGTTTGACCTACTATAAGAAAAATAGTTTATAATATAGACATTTGCTTTGTGTTTAGCATAGTAAAGTTTGTTAAAATACAGTTACCACTTGTCAACCATTCTCTAAATACATTTTTAAAAATAAATATAAAATATTATCTGGAAAATGCTATTTTGTAAAACGTGTATTTGGTACATTTTAGGGGGAACTTTTGCATGGAAATGTAATACTTTAGTAACCTATGGTTACCATGAGTAAAAATGAGATTAAAAATTCAAAAGAGATATTTAAATTTTTATATGAATAGTTAATGTGTTGAGGAGCAATAAAAATGCTACTAAAGCACATCAAAAACATTAAATGGGTACTGAAAGTGCTCTGTTACACAACTATTAGAAAATGTTTTAAAAAGTAGAATAAGAAGAGTATAGAAGATACAATGGCATAGAGAGCAGCTTGAATGAACATTAAAATAAGTAACAAGCCACATAATTTCAGTGGCACTCTGAAAGAAATAACATTAAATTTAACATTTTTCTCAGAAAATATAATGAGAAGGTGGGTACTCAAAGGAAATAATGTCTTTGAAAATATCTAATGATTGAAATTCACTAAAGACAAAGACAGAAAATCATGTCTTACCATTATGGTTCTTCAAAAAGCTAGACACCAACAATTATCAATTGATTTCGTTTCAGAGGCAATTTCTCAGAAGTTTTTTCAAGAGAGAACAGTTGTAACTAGTTTTTGCCAAGAAGCAGATGTTTTTTAAGTTCTCCAACATTTTTTTCTTATGCTTTTAATATTTTTAAAGTAGGTATTAGAAATATCAATTTACTTTTTTAAAACATGAATCAGATAAATATTATATATGAATATATAACTTTAAGTTCAATCGGTTTTTCATCTAAATGTGAAAAATCAGAATGTAAAAAGGCTGCTTCCTTTTCATGCCAACAATCATGATAATTTAGTGATGTAGAAAAGTATCATTAAATTTAGTCATGATATTGCAAGAAGATAAGGAGTTAAAATTATTAGGTTTTATGATATGAGTCTATTTTCAGTTTATGCTGTTCTTAAAGTTAACAGAAAAAAATATAAATAATAATATTAGATAAAAGTAAAAGAAATTTGTAGAAGGTGTATAAGTGCATTATGTAGATTTAACCTATGTGTAGCCAATGAAACAAAGAGAATACTTCAAAACCCAAAATCAAGGACTCCTGCTTTGCTCAAGGCCAACCTGGGTTAGATCCCTAGCATCCCAGTTTTTACCCCATGCTCTGCTAGGAGTAATTATGAGTGCATAGTCACGAGTAACCCCTAAGCACTACCAGATGTAAACCCTTAAAAAACAAACAAAATCCAATTACAAATATAAGAAATATACCTCAGAAAAAAACTTTACTTTTTTAACTAAAAAAACTATTTTTATGAACATTTGTTCATGCATGATGTTAAGGGTTCACAAAGAGCTTTACCATAGTTAATTTTATTTGATTTTCATAATAATTACAGACAAAAATGAATGTCTTTCATTCATTATTGGATGTTCTCACAGTAAGGATACTGATCCTTAGATTGATATTTGAATGCATTTTTGTTTCATATCGATTTTCCTCTAAGTATTTCTAATAAACAATTTTATTTTATCCTATTTACAATGTTATTATATTTACACTTTAGTCAAATAAACAGTGATGCTAGTAAATACCAGAACTTTATCAAAATTTTCCATCAAATCTCTAATTTGTTAAATAGTCACAAAATAGTTTACTCTATTTGCTTTTCTTTGTACTATTTTGTGAACATTTTTGTTTCCAATGTAGACTATAATTAATTACAAATAAAATATTGATCATAATTAGACCAATATGATAGCCAAGACTATTTTTATAAATATTCTTTCTCAAAATTCTGGTCTAATTTAGAAAAAATATAAACTCATGGCATAAATAGATGCTTCATAAAATGAGATATACTTTTATAAAAATAATAAAATGCAAAATTAATGTTTGTCAAAATTTTGTTCAACTCATTTGATGAATAAACTAGTAAAATATTTAACCTACTTGAATTAAAAATATTTAATGCTCTTTATATTTCTTAATATAAAATTTATTGGGCCAGAGAAATAGCACAGCTGTAGGGCATTTGCCATGCATGCGACTGACCTAGAAAGGACCCGGGTTCAATTCCCTGTATCCCATATGGTACCCCATGCCTGCCAGGAGCAATTTCTGAGTGCATAACTAGAAGTCTGCAGAAGTTTTGGCCCCAAACAAAATATTAAATTCGCTTTTGAGGGTAAGTACAGGGATCATTTGCATTTTGTGTACAGAGTAATGGGCTAATCAATAGAAATCAATGAAAGTTGTATGTGTATCTTTTAAGAATTAAGTAATAGAATACATTTTAAAATGCCTAACATTTATTTCCATGGAAAAATATTCAGTAAATTTCCAAAATTATCCTCGAGTTCATTATTTGAACAACATTAAACTATCGATCAACTTTTCATATCTAAACATTTACATTCAGATATTTTGGATAAAAATGGATACTTGACCTATATAAACACAGCTACAATACAGATTAAAGTATCTTTTTCAGAAAAAAATTTAGAGTGGTAATTTCATGATTGAAGCAGCTTGAGAAGCAAACCACTAGAACAATTTTAATCATTTTTAAATATTTTAAATTAGTATGACTTTAACTGTTTTAAAAATATTTTAGACTGCACAATCAATTTTATATAAAAGAAACTATTTTTATAATCAGTAATAGATATGGGATATATTGTCACTAGCATTAGAAAATAAAAAATAGGGGCCCGGGAGATAGCATGGAGGTAAGGCGTTTGCCTTTCATGCAAAAGGTCATCAATTCGAATCCCAGTGCCCCATATGGTCCCCCGTGCCTGCCAGGAACAATTTCTGAGCATGGAGCCAGGAGTAACCCCTGAGCACTGCCGGGTGTGACCCAAAAAAAAAAAAACCAAAAAAAAAAGAAAATAAAAAATAAATTGATTTAAGTTTTGTCTGTATAGACAAGAGTAGTGTCAATGTCTATTTAAATGATGAAAATAATAGTATACAGAAACAAAAGATAAAATACATGACCTCTTAAGTAACATAAAAATAAAAATTGAAAGCTATGCTTTATGTTAAATCAGAAGTTAAAAGAATTGGATAAACCTTTTGATGCATACATTTTTAAATAATAATTAATCAGCAGCTTTCCTATTGTCATCATCATTAAATTGTTCTTATAGGCAGTGTATTCTCTAGAATTTTTCTATATTTTAGAAATCATTTATTTTTGTTTTGTATTTTGATTTTAGCTTAATATTATTAACAGTAAGTCCATTTTGCCATCCATGCATGATTTTTATTTCTTTGAACTCTAAGTAATATCCTATTTATATTTCCAACAACATATGTTGTGCTAAGATAATCTCTTTATTATTGACATACATAAATTTTAATATTGTCTTTATTGCCTATAGAATTTATAAGTATATTCTTTAAATATATACAAGTGTGATTATTGTATTACTTATTTTATATAATGTTTTTGTGCACATTATGGAACTTGAGTGTTTTTATGAAGAGCATTATTTCACATAATTTATTATCTTAAATCTGAAAACAACTCATACTGATTGATCAAAAATTTTTTAAATCCTTTTTTTTTTTGTTTGTTTTTTGTTTTTGGGCCCCACCCAGGGTGTTCAGGGGTTGCTCCTGGCTATCTGCTCAGAAATAGCTCCTGGCAGGCACGGGAGACCATATATGGGTTGCCAGGATTGAAACCAACCACCTTAGATCCTGGGTCGGCTGCTTGCAAGGCAAACACTGCTGTGATATCTCTCTGGCCCCCGATTGATTAAATTTTAAATTACATGTAATATTGAGATTTTTTTTTGCTTATCTCCCCCTTAGATTTTTGTTTTGTTTTGTTTGGGGGTCACATCCTGTAGTGCTCAGAGCTTACTCCTGGCTTTCTACTCAGAAATTGCTACTGACAGTCTCCGGGGACCATATGGGATGCCAAGATTCGAACCACTGTCCTTCTTCATGCAAGGCATATGCCCAACCTCCATGCTATCTCTCTGGCCCCAAATATTTAGATTTTAATTTAATTAAATAATAATAGTTTACAAAATTACTTAGATTAATTTTATGAATAAGCTATAGTAACACCAATCCTACTACAAGTGTCAAGTTCTATCATCAGATTTCCCATACTGTCATTTCCCATCACTTACCCACATCCTCCTGTCTGCCATTTGGACAGGAATATTAAAGTTAGGTGGTTTCAATTTAGAGTTCATATTTTCAGTGTTCCTGAGTCTGTGCTTTGGAAAAGGAGTTATTTAAATCTCTCAAAAACACAATATAATCAAAATCCAGACCGCCTACTCCCCATTAAATCCCTTTCTCGGGGCTAAAGCAATAGTGCAGTGCTAGGTCATTTGCATTGTACATGGCTGACCCAGATCTGACCTCGGTTCAATCCCAGTGTCCTATATGGACCCCCAAGCCAGGATCTATTTCCGAGTGCATGGCCAAGAATAACCCTGAGCGTCACTGGGTGTGGCCCCAAAGCAAAACAAAACAAAACAAAAAGATAAATCTTTTTCTCATCTTCTGTTCAACTGCCAACCCTTATATCTAAGTAATGTTTGCCATCATTGTGATTTCCTCTGTTTATTTAAAAGTGTACTTCTGGGGGCCAGGCAGGGAGGTGGCGCTGGAGGTAAGGTGCCTGCCTTGCCTGCGCTAACCTAGGACGAACCGCAGTTCGATCCCCCAGTTCCCCATATGGTCCCCCGTGCCTGCCAGGAGCGACTTCTGAGCAAATAGCCGGGAGTAACCCCTGAGCGCTACCGGGTGTGGCCCAAAAACCAAAAAAAAAAAAAAAAAAAAAAAAAGGTGTATTTCTTAATTTTTAAAAATTTGGTGGCAATTGCTAAATGGACTTTTATCCTAATTCCACTTTTATCAAAGAATAATTTGCATACTTACAGATCCTCAAAATTTGTTGAAAATTTATGTATGGCCGAGGATATCATTAATTTTATAAATGTATAATATTCTGAATAATGCATAATCTCCATTGTTAAGTAGATTGTTCTAAACTATTTAATTTGGAAAATCTTATTAACTATTTGTTAAATTTTTTCTATAAAGTTTAAAACATTTTGGATTTTATAAAATTTATTGAGGTCCCTAAGGGCCTTTCCTATATTATTCATATATATCAATATATATCTTATTAAATTATAAATACATTATATATTAATAATTCATATAATGCAATAATATTACTACAAAGAGAATAGATTATTAAAATAACTAGTATTACAAAAACAAGTTTAGCAAAGGAAATGTTTTGTTCTACAAACTTCTTGCAGACTCTATGTTTGGTTAAATGATGAAAGATTCTCACATCTACATTCAGTTTAAATGAGTTTCATATTTTTGTTTTATAAATGTAAATTTCTAAATATAAACTCTAATTTGTTGTGTGTAATATGAAAGAGATAGATGCTTTAAAATATCTTCAGATAATTGTGGATATTTTGTATACTATGTTGCATCTTAACCAACTGTGACTTCATAAAAGCTTGTTTCAAAAGGGAATTTGAAACCATATTAATTAAACTTTTAGTCAGTACATTAAACAATATTTGTAAATTTTGTACTACAAATGGATATTTTCCATGAATAATTTTATGCATTGATCATTTAATTATATTGACTATCATGAAATCTAAATGACATATTTTTCTAATAGATATTTAAAAATCAAATTTATCTTTATCATCTCAACTTTTATGTACAAGCATCTAACTGTTAGAAACATTTTTATTGTGGCTTCAGTTTATATGACAATGAGAGTACAGCTTTATACTTCTTCAAATGCATATATTGCCACAGCAAAATCACTAAAGATAAATATCATTCCACTACATACCATTATCCATTCCTTGGTTTTGGAACACTGGATTTCAAAAAACATTTTAAGCTTATTATGATAAATGCAATTTTGTCTCTGGCTAACAAAAAAAACCTGACAGCTATTTTCATTAAATTAATAAAATTATTTAATTATTTATTCTCTATATATACATAATCTAAATGACAAAACAGTGACAATAAATTTTACAATAAATTGTGTTCATGGTAGTTCAACTTTTAATGCAAACATTTCAAGTTTTTGAGTTTTGCCTTGTTTTTATTTGTTATGATTTTCCTATATTTCTCTTTCTTATTATTGAGGTACCATAAGTTACAATGCTGTTAATTTATGTATGCATCATTTCAACATCACAGCTAGAACCAGAGTATTCATTTCTCTTAATGAATTCTCCCATCTACAGCTGTCTCACAAAGATATTCTCAATCATTTCATTATTACGTTTTGATTTTTAATTTGGGGCCATATCTAATTGTGCTAAGAACTTATTTCTGTCTCTTTGTTCAAAAATTAATCATGGGGAAAGCAGAAGGACTATTTGCAATGCTAGAAATTGAATCTAGATTGGTCATGCAAAACAAGTATTCTATTCACTGTACTGTTTTTCCAGATCAAGCTCATTCCTATGGAGTAACTCTGTTAATCTGTTACTTTGGCCATTTTTTGCTCTATTAATTATTTCATGTTCCTAAATATATATAACATGTATATTATGTATAAGATACAAATCTTTAAATATACACCTTAAAACGTACCATAAGATGTTTAAAAAAACTGTTTAAGCTTTATAAAAGATTTTGACAGCAACCCAAAGTCATAGAAAAATTTAATATTCTTCTATAATCTTTATTTTATGTCTTACAGAATTTATTTTCATGACATTTATCTTATTATTTTGAAAATCATTTAAAATTTTTGGTTTAATTTCCAAGTGTTTCAGTGTTTCACCATTTTTATTTGCGATTAATTACCATGGAAAAGGCATCATGGTCTAAAAGGTTAACTGATATTATTTTCCAGAGATATTTTTTGGGTTACACCCAGTGACACTTAGAGGTTACTCTTGGCTATGCTCTCAGAAATTGCTCCTGGCTTGGGGGACTATATGGGATGCTGGGGGATCGAATTGTGGTCCAACCTAGGTCAACTGCATGCAAGGCAAATGCCCTACCGCTGCACTACCATTCTGGCCCCTATAGAGCTATTTTGTGTAACCAAGCAAATGGAATATTTTAGGAAATGATTATTATGTACTGGAGAAGAATGTGCACTCAAAATTCTGGTGAATGGCACAATATATGTCTTCTTGGTCCATATAGTCCATTTTTTCTTTAAGACCACAGTTTTCCCACAGAATTATCATATATTTAATCTATTTATTAGTGGCATTTATCACTGGAATTTATATTTATCAGAGTAATATTAAAGTTTTCTATAACTTTTAGTTTGCTGTCAATATATATTCTAATGCTTATAAATAGTTGTTTCAAATATTTAATTTTGATGGTACATTATAAATATATATGCATATATATATTTAGGAGTACGAATTCTTTTAGATGTAGTCACATCTTTATCATTAAATAGCAACGATAGAAGTACTTAATGGGGGCTGGGGTGGTGACAAAGTGGTAGGGCATTTGTATTGCACATGGCTGACCTAGAACAGACTTCACTTTGATCCCCTGGTGTTCCATATGGTCCCACAAGCCAGGAGCAATTTCTGAGTGCACAGCCAGGAGTAACCCCTGAGCATCACTGAGTGTGGCCTAAAAAACAACAACAACAAACGCCTTAATGGTCTTACTTTTAAGTCTGTAGCCAAATATAAGTTTGATTTTTCAAGTCCTTTATTAGGGGATTATTTACATGGGAGACTTTGTCCCAGCCTATAAACTTGGATCTATACTCACTCTAATGGTTCAGATGCAGGCAGCAGGTAGTAAAGTTTAGTTTAGGTTTTTGTTTTTGTTTTGTTTTGATTTTGGGGTCATACCTGGCAGCTCTAAGCGGTTACTCCAGGCTCTATGCTCAGAAATAGCTCCTGGCAGGCTCAGGGGACCTTATGGGATGCTGGGATTTGAACCACTGTCTTTCTGAATGCAAGGCAAATGCCCTACCTCCATACTCTCTTCGGCCTCTATTTCAGTTTTTTGATCTACGATATATAAAACATTGATAAAGCAGAGCAATAACAAAGAAAACAATCATTTCACCAAAAAGTGAAAAAAATTATAAACAGAAGCTTCCTCAAAGAAGAAACACAAATAATCAATAGATACATGAAAAATATTATGAATCACTTTTTTTTTTTTTGGTTTTTGGGTCACACCCAACAGTGCTCAGAGGTTACTCCTAGCTCTACGCTGAAAAATCGCTCCCAGCAGCCTCTGGGGAGCATATGGGATTCTGGGATTCAAACCACCAATCTTCTGCATGCAAAGCAAATGCCTTACCTCCATGCTATGAAAGGGGAGCTGGTGTCTGCTGGGTGACCTGAAGCACAACTGCTTTTCTGGGCCTATCTTGGCTATGGCCTTGGATTTGATCTCTACCCATCATTCCCTGATGACTTTTCTACAGAAGTCAGCTGTTCTGTCTACGTACAATGATCCAGAGAAGCATGGCCACAAAGTAAAGTGGAGCAGATTGTCTAGCCATTATACAAAAGCATACATGTAGAAAAATCCACACTACAAGTGTGATAATGGGAAACATGCAGGTCAACACCAGGCATAGAGAATGAAGATGGCAACTCTGATGAGTAGAAAACTGTCAAACAACTCGTTAGTCTCTCAATAAGGAGTTTAGAGAAGAAATATGGAGGATGTTTATAGAACTCAAAGAAAGGGTAAATTGAGTTGAGCAGAACACAAATAAGAATCAAGACAATATGAAGATAGAAATTAGAAAACTGCGAACTGAAATAACAGGTTTGAAAAACTCAGTGGATGAAATGAAAATCTCAATGGAAACTTTTCCAACAGGGTAACAGCAGCTGAATCAGTGAGCTGGAAGGTAAGATGTATAATAACTCCATACAGCAGAAGAAATTGGAAAAGAGTCTTAAAGAAAATGATCAGACAATGGAAATATTACTCAAAGAACGTGAACAGATGAAAATAGAAGTCTTTGATAAACTCACCAGAAACAACATAAGATTCATTGGAAACTCATGAAGAAAATCCCAGGAAGAATCAGCAGTCAAGGACATCATTGCAGAGAAATTCCCAGAGATAAAAACTACATACAACCAAATCTTGCATGCCCAAAGAATACCAGCTAAAAAAGATCCAAAGGAAAGCAGCCCAGCATACATCCTAGTCACAAAGACAAAACCCCACAGACAGGTATAGAATACTGAACGCAGCAAGATCAAAAAGGAAAATTACATTCAAAGTAAAAACACTAAGATTTACAGCAGACCTGTCACTAGAAACACTGAAGGCCAGAAGGCAGTAGTGGCATATAGTGACAAACTCAACGAAATGAATTCTTCACCTAGAAAACTGCACCAGCCAGATTCACTTTCAGGTTTGAAGAAAATATACATAGCTACATGGATAAACAATAGCTCTGAAACTTGACAAACTCAAAACCAACCTTAAAAGAAAAACTGAAAGATCTATATAAGACAGGACAGACCAAAAGACTCACAAAACTTCTACACAAAGATGACACTAAATTCCATGACAATTATCTCTCTCAATGTCAATGGACTATATGCACCTGTAAAAACACACAGAGTTGCAAAATGGATCAAAGAGCTGAATCCAACCTTCTGCTTCCTACATAAAACACACCTGAATGGTCAAAACAAACATAGACTCAAAATCAAGGGCTAGAGGAAAATCATCCAAGTAAACAACTCTTAAAAAAACTGAAGTGACCATATTATCAGATGACACGTACTTTAGACTGAGAAAAGTTGTAAGGGATGAAGATGATTTAGTATGAAGATTTCATACTAATTAAGGGACATAACAACAGGAAAAAAATCACAAAGACTCTGGAAACAACCAAGATGCCCTCAACAGATGAATGGCTAAAGAAAATACCATCTATACACACAATGGGATATTATGCAGCAATAGAATATTATAATGTTATCTTATTATCTTATATTGTTATATTATAATATATATTATATACACAATTATGTGCTATATATTAATATATATTGTAATATATTATATAAAATGTAATATATTATTATAATATAATATATAATAATATACTATAATAATATATAATTATATAATATATAATTTCATGCAGCAATGGAATATTATAGAGATAAAGTAATGAAATTTTAGGGCCGGGAGATAGCATGGAGGTAAGGTGTTTGCCTTTCATGCAAAAGGTCATCGGTTCAAATCCCGGTGCCCCAATATGGTCCCCCGTGCCTGCCAAGAGCAATTTCTGAGCATGGAGCCAGGAGTAACCCCTGAGCACTGCCGGGTGTGACCCAAAAACCAAAAAAAAAAAAAAAAAAGTAATGAAATTTTCCTATGCATGGATGTACATGGAATTTATTATTCTAAGTGTAATAAGTCAGAGAGAGAGATAGACACAGAATAGTCTCACTCATTTATGGGTTTTAAGAAAAATTAAAGACATTATTGTAATAATACAATAATAGGGCTCAGAGGGACCGGTTCACAATGTGAAGCTTACCACAAAGAGTGGTGAGTGCAGTTAGGGAAATAATTACTCTAACAACTAGCATGACAACGTTAATGAGTGAGAGAAGTAAAATGCCTTTTTTGAATACAGATTTCGGTGAAGGAGGGAGCATTTGTGGTTGGAATGTTGTACTGGAGGGTGTTCTGCCTATGACTAAAACCCAACTACAATCATGCTTCTAATCATGGAATAAAATAAAGATATTGTTAAAAAAGAAAAGAATTAAAAAGATAAAAAAGAAATTCAAGTTAAAACAGCAGTGAGATATAACTTCATATGAATGAGATTCACACAACAAAAATATTGAAAAAATAGTCACTGGCATGAATAAAGGGAAAAATAAACTCATACACTATTGTTCGTAATGTTGACTGATTTATACATTATGTAAAACAATTTTAAAACCTCTCAAAAAACTAGAATTTGAGTTTCCATATGGCCCAGCAGTTCTACTTATTTTGTTTACTCCAATAACACAAAACATTTATTCAGTAGGGTTAGAGTATAAAGGTTAGGGAATTTGCCTTGTACCTGACTAGCCCATGTTCAATCATCAGCGACTCTTACGGTCCTCTAAGCCCTGCCAGGAATACTCATTGGCCAGAAATGAATGTGGCTCAAAAAAAATCTAAGCGGGGCCCGGGAGATAGCATGGAGGTAAGGCGTTTGCCTTTCATGCAAAAGGTCATCGGTTCGAATCCCGGTGCCCCATATGGTCCCCCGTGCCTGCCAGGAGCAATTTCTGAGCATGGAGCCAGGAGTAACCCCTGAGCACTGCCGGGTGTGACCCAAAAACCAAAAAAAAAAAAAAACTAAGCAAAAAATTTCTACTTAGAGAATATTTTACTTTTCCGTTGTAGCACTATTCATAGTATAAAACTTTAGGAAACCACTCAAGTGTCCAAGGACACATGGCTAGATAAAAGTAACTGTTTTATATATATATATATATATATATATATATATATATATATA
>PVKC010019342.1:0-19181 GCA_004027635.1 Crocidura indochinensis
TGAGGAGAAGGAGAGATACAGAATGATTGCTCCCATATGTGTGATATTAAAAAACAATAAAAAATTATAAATCAGTAATGACAACAAAACTGGAGAATTGCTATACAGAACTGAATTTACCTGAGATATGGAGGGGAGTAGGCAGAGTGACATAATGGAGGAAAGAAAACACTGTAGTAGAACAGGTATGATGTTGTAATGATGTCTGTATGAAACTATTATTAACAATACAGTACATAATGTTCTCTCAATAAAATGGGTAAAAAGAGAAATGTCCCTTGATAAAAAATATAATTCTGGGGCCCGGGAGATAGCATGGAGGTAAGGCGTTTGCCTTTCATGCAAAAAGGTCATCGGTTCGAATCCCGGTGCCCCATATGGTCCCCCATGCCTGCCAGGAGCAATTTCTGAGCATGGAGCCAAGAGTAACCCCTGAGCACTGCCGGGTGTGACCCAAAATCAATATATATATATATTGATTTATATATATATATATATATATATATATATTATATATATATATATATATATATATATATATATATACTTCTTTTACCAGAGACAATATCCCTAGATTGCTAACTCTAATAGGTCTTGGCAGAACATGTGGAATCTTCTTTCCCATGATCATTCTTGTTTTCATATGATGATGACTTTAGAAATGTGATTTTTTTTTCTGCTTGTTGATGTTTTTGTTTTTTTCAGTCTGCTTCCAACTGTAGAAGATCAGGAAAGCAACATTAATTTTAACTTACTTAATTTTAATTTTGATTCAGCCATCATGCTTTCTCAAAAGTATTAATATTTCTGGCATGCAATATAAAGTGGGTCTGTTCCCTCTTATATTTATTTGTTTATTCATTTGGTTCCAGACAGTATAGCATTTATAAAAAGTCACATGTACAATTCTTTTAGATGCACAATGCTCTCTTGAGTTTAAAATGAAGAAAATAATTGGGGGAAATGATTCAATGTGCAGGCATGATTTAAAAAAAAATTCCAGAGAGTCACATGCAAGATATAGGGGCTGAACTACAAAAGCTAGTAAAACTCTGAAAGCCTGCCAATATCTAGGGTAGAATTTAGATTCCTCAGCACCAAACAAACTGATACTTTTGAGCCTTTGTGTTAACCTGTGTCTTTTCTCTAATAACCAGCATTGATCCAGTGTTCTGGTTTGGCCTGCTCCTCAGAGTTTGCTTCAAATGGTCTTAATGAAAGAGCAGCTGACTGAATAAGACTATCTTCCTTGTTCAGAATATTGGATCAGGGTTAAATACCTGAACTAAGTAATCAAATTTCTTTCTGAGGATTAGTCCTGGGATTTAGGGACTAGAGTTAGTTTCTATTGGAGTTTTGTAAAAAGAGGCCATCGTGTAGGCCTGATGATCCTGGGCCCAGGATAATCTAGAGATGAGAAGATTGGGGATAAAGGAGAAGGAGGAACTGAGGAAGGGCAAGCAAGATTTTTTTAAAGGGGTTGAGTGAGAGAGAGGGCCATAAGGACGAGGGACTGAATAGTAGGCTGAAGAAGGGAAGAAGAAAATGAAAGCATATACTATTGAAAGTAGAGAAATCTTTAAGACATATTTCGTTTAGAACATTCTTTGCCATTTTAATTAGTTTTTGATAATTTGAAATCAAATCATTGATTCTTGAGGCCACAATTTGGGGGTATAATTTTGGGCCACACTTAGTGATGCTCAGGTTCTGTGCTCAGGGATCATTTATAATAGGGCTCAGGGAAGGTGAAGGATTAAATAGGGGTTGGCTGTCTGCAGGCAAGCACTAATCTCTGACCACCATACCACTTTAACAATTGAAATTCAATTTCCTTCAACACATACTTCTTATATTTCTGTTAAGCAATTCTAATAAAGAAAATCTAAAGGATAAAGAAGGTTATTAGAATACAATACTAGGACTTAGAGTATTTAACAAGTTACAATAGAGGGGAAAATCACATAATAAACATACTAATAAAAGCATACAAACAATGATCACCAGTAAGAGGCTATCATGATCATATATGAGTGGAAAAATAAGGAGATATTTAAGAAAAATGTCAATTGAGGTCTAGTTAGAGGACAGTCATCATTTAATAGGCAGAGGTGACACAAATCTTCAGTTGGGATTAGTTGCAATGTAAATATCTGGACTAAGATAATTTGATATGGGTTATGGAATAGTTTATTATTTTAGATTGATCATGAGAAACATTGTGAAGAGAGAAAATGATAGGAAATATAGTTTTGGATATTGTAACAATGAATGATAGATCCAAATGTCTATTTACTTGACTGGGGAACTAATAGGAAGACAGAAAAAGGAACTATGTGATCAGTGTTTTGTCCTGCACCAATGCATATAGTAAATAGAAATAGGCAAGAAATTATAGTCAAGAAAACTAATAAGATATTAGAAGAAGTCATAGTATCATAAATGAAACAGAATCTGTCTTCTGAGGAGTACTTACCTAGAAAGACTGTATATACTTGACTAGATATGATCATGTGAAAAAATGAGAATTCAAATAGAAAATACCTTTCAGTTCATCATAGGGAAAATAGACAAGGAAGAGATATAGAAGGAAAAAGGAATTTCAGTTTGTAGTGTAAATTATGTCAACAGAATATTTAGTAGTAATTTATGCCAATGGAACCTGCTATTTTAGAATTAGAATCTAGGAGAGTTTTATTTTTTTAAACATCATGTTCCAAACCCTCATTTGACAAATATAAAAGCTGAAATGTAGGGGCTAGAGTGGTGGGACAGTGGTAGGGTGTTTGTTTTGCACGTGGCTGACCTAGGGCAGACCACAGTTCAACCCCCCAGAGTCCCATCCATATGGTCCCAAGCCAGGAGTGATTTCTGAGCACATAGCCAGGAATAACCCCTGAGCATCACAGATGTGGTCCAAAAATAAACAAACAAAAAAAGACTACCTGAAATGTAGTAATTCTTGGTGGTTTGCTTGTAAGATTATTAAGCTTATGTAGAAAATCCATTTAAAGATAATTGAAAAATGAAAATTCAAGACTGATTGGGTCGAACAACTATGCAAATGAACAAGAACAGGAGAGACACTGAAATTCTCTATTTTATCAGTCATTGTGGAAAGTGTGTAAATGCTGGCCATTGGCAACATGGTGTGCCTGCTGTGTGCTAAGTACCACACTAAACACTGTGCAACGCTTCAAAAAACATGAACAATACAGACACATGTGCCTGGGGAAGCATGGGGCTCTAATTAGGATGACAGGCCAACTCTATAAAAGCAGACCTCTCTCAGAGGGGTTTCTACCTGGTGTGCAAACAGCAACCTAAAAGATGTGATTTTAAAGAGGGAAAATTAGTACAAATATTTCCAGGTAAAATGACTTCAGACAGAATATATTTTGACATAACAGAGCCACGATTTATGATCTTGTAGATTAAATGCTATGAAAGATCATATTTTCAGAAGTCAAAAATGACTTGTTTCCTTTACTCTGGTTTACTGAATTTACATTCTATTTCCTGAATTTACATTCTATTTCCTGAATTTACATTCTATTTCCTAATTTACATTCAGAAATTTGGGGTTTTATTTTTATTTATTAATTTTTCTTTTTGAGCCATACTTCACAAAGCTCAGATTTTACTTCTGGCTCTACATTCAGAGATCATTCCTGGCAGGTCTCAAAGAACCTTATGAGGTGTTGGGGATTCAACCTGGGTAGCTGTGTGCAGGGAAAGCACCATGTCTGATTTACTGTTGGTTCCCACCCAACATTCAGAAACTTTTATGGTAAATCTCTTTCTACGAATTCCTAAAAATTTTCAAATTAAAAAATTGAAATTAGTACAAAACATATTACTATTTATATATTAATCATATCTATTATAAAAAGCTTATAAAATTTATATATAAGCTACATAATATTTATATTTTGCATGAATAGATATTATTTAGGCATAATATAATTCGTAAATTATATCATATATATCTATTTATATATAATATTATATTGGGAGCTGCTAAACTTTATAAACTATATAAAGCAGGAAAAATAAAATTTTAGAATTAAATTTAACATATATGTATATATTATTTATTTATTTATGTTAGTTTGAGGAACTGAGCTATGCTCAGGGCATATCCTGGTTTCTGTGCTCAAAAATTAATACTTGGGAAATTGTATATAATGCTAAAATTTCATTATTGTGCAAAGCAAGTGTTATATCCCTATACTTCCTTCTGAGGCCATGATGCATATATTATTTTAGAATAAAATTAAACCGAGATCCTTTGGGACCATTGGTTGTAAAAACTTGATTAGTAAGTGGTAAACTTAATTTGGAAAATGTCAAATCACAAATAAAAACTATTGACTAAGACAGTAATTCAAGTACTTGATTTGATGCAATCTAACCTTTATATCTAGATTCCTCTGACCCTCGGGGTATTTGAAAAGAACTAGGACAAGATAGAGAAACCCACCAAAAATTCACCTGAATGGCAATGTAAACATGTTATTCACAGACCACAAAATGGTCCTACGCTTTTAATGTGAATATCTCACTAGAAACAATAAGAATTAGATTATTTTCTCTTGTCTATTTTTTTTGTCCAGACAGTATATTTTACTCCATAGATGAGCTTGAGTCCATTATTTATTCTCTCAAAAGTGTACCTCAGTTAACAGAAAAAAGAAAGCTTCTCACAGTGTCACTACTATAAGCTATGTATATGAAGCCATCTTTCCTCTGACAAAGTTTTTCAAGGCAAACTTTTAGAAATTGATGATGCCTCTAAACACGGTGTTCTTCTCAGTTCCACAAAATGTTTCTTTCAGAAGTAGTTTTTTTTTTTGTTTTGTTTTGTTTTTTTATCCAGTAGGTTATTGAAATGTGAAAAATGCTTTCAAGGAAAAACCACCTACATATTAGCCCAAGGATATGCTAGAATTTGAATCATAGTTCATATTTACAGAAACATTAGGTGAGGTTTTCATGTCATTTCTATTCATATGAAATGAAGATTTATGCACATCTCTATGAATTTAGCAGAAATTGTAGAAGCATATCTTTGTGATAATGAATAGATAAGTTCTTAGTACAATAAAAAGCAAATATATATTCTGGTAAAATACAAAACAAAAATAGAGAAACATCTACACAAAGTTTCTCACAACAAGAAAAACACAAAGGCTACTTCCTGACATAATGTATATAAAAAAAAAACTTTTATTCTGACAATAATGATTCATTTTGCAGTGAAAGAAAGAAAGTTTTTTCTTAAAAATTTGTATCCAAATATCAAGGTAGACTTGCAAAAGACATAATTTACATCATGAAGCATCTTTATCTCCTTGCTAGAGGATTTGTGACTACAGAAAAACACAGGACATTATGCAAGATCACCAGAAGATAAAAAAAAGAGAATTATTTTTTTCTACCAGCATAAAAAGAAAGTACAATGAAATATGTCCACAAAGCTGCCAGTTAAATTTACTGAGAAGTTTCAAGGAAGGTGATGTTTGAATTTGACCCTAGAGAACATTAAAATTTTTCTTTCACTACTGAGCATTATAATAAGTGGCTCATGCTAGCTTCAATATCAGTTGGGCAAAATCATGTTTTAACAATGACTTTTTAGTTAAAGAGGAAATCATTAGACTTGAGGGAATTACATTGAAAGAAATATTTTTATTTCTGATATGAACCTGCTATATGAAACTGATAAAAAAAATTTTGAGGTAGAAATTAGTTTTATTTAGAAAATCTAAGGAAAGAGAAAGAGAGAATAAAAGAGAGAAAATGCAGGTTTCTCTAAAGGTAGAGAGAGCTAGGGAAATACCTGCAAAATTAGATCCCAAACTGAAACTTAATATCTACTGAATAATGTAACAAAAGTTACATTATGATTTCAGGATCTCAGGGCCAAAATTGATTTATTGGATGGAAGATCATCCACAAAATCAGATGAGACCCTGAAACCTCTATTTTGAAGCAAACCAAACAACAACAACTAGCCAGGCAGTCTGACTGTACATGTGAGATTTTAATACAGGTTAAGGGTACAGGTTTCTTAAGGCCCTGTTTGGGTCATTACTGACTTTGAGTATTAGACACTAAAAAGGATTTTCTTCAAAGTCCTACAAAAGCATCTCATTACTTATGCTTAAATCATAATGTGTAATTAATTGGGAAATATTTAATATTCCCTCAATTCACTCATAATTTTGTAAACTGAGAGGCTGAAGGAACAATTACATGAGTAAAAACAGACTCTCTAACTGAATTATAAATAAATAATGATCTTACTTTGAATATTACAACAGTAGCTTTACACATATTTTAAAACCAAAGGTATACATTGTTCAGTGTATTTTAAAGACGCATCAGACTTTCTGTAATGACTAATGACTACCATTTTTCTAAATGGCAGCCTCCTCAACCCTGGTTACTCAGCTGGGTCTTGGCAGAAGGGGGGTGATTATAAAATGAAAATGCCTCTTTCCAAATGACAGAATAGATGCCTGAGCATGCTGTGCTGTAACTTGGGTTGATGTAACAAAGCACAGGGTGTCACCAGAATATGAATGTTTTGAAAAAGCAAAACTGCTATATATTAAGACACTAGTTTTTGTAACCTGTTAAGGAGTGGTGATTGTAGTTACAGAAATAACTATGCTAGCAACTATCATCACGATATTAATGAATGAGTGAGAGATGTAGAATGCCTGACTCGAATACAGGCAGGGGATGCCGGAGGAAGAAGGGGGGCATTGGTGGTTAGAATGTTGCACTGGTGAAGGGTTTTGTTTTTTTATGACTGAAACCCAATTATAAACATGTTTATAATCATGGTGCTTAAATAAAGATATTGTTTTAAAAATGTATTTAAATATTTTACAAATTTTGTCCTGAAACCTGATTTTCTTGCAACACTCTTGAGCTCCACTAACTTGGAAAGCAATGACTGCAAGTCAAGACTCCAGTCAACACAGAAGATTATCAGAAATAACTTTCAGGGAGACCTGAGTGATAGCAAGTCAAGTAGGATTTTTCTTTTCCATTTCTGCCATCTCATGTTGTCTCCTGAGCCTGACAGGAGCGATTTGATTCTTTTTTTTTTTCCTTTCTTTTTTTTCTTTTTTTGATTTTTGTTTTTTTTTGGGGGGCCACAGCCGGTGAAGTTCAGGAGTTACCTTTAGCTCTGTGCTTAGAAATCAAGGATCAGAGCCTGGAGTAACCCCTGAGCACTGCCAGGTATGGCCTCAATATAAAAACAAATAAACAAACAAAACAAACAAAAGAATTAGCTTGGAGGGTTGTTAACATCACAATTGTAGGAGTTAGACATTTGTTCTGGAGCTTCTAAATCAAATCATTAAAACATGGCGAATAGAGAAAGTAAAATATGGTTTACAAAGTTCTGAGCATGGCAAAAAATGATGAAATAGTAGAAAAAGTGGGGAGAGGGAATAAACTGAAAGCTGAGAACTTCTTGACTTTTTGGAACACACAATGAGGTAGTGGTGCTCTGTTGGAAATGTTGGGACTCTATCGACTGCTACATTACTGGAATCTTACATCTGAAGAATACTCTTAGCTTAGTTATCTGGAATAATCTTGGTGTTGACAAAGCTTCCTACAACAAGTGCTGCCATCAAATGACTGAGGAGCAATGAATGGTAAAGGACACTGCAAAGGAAAATGGGACTGGCTCAGAAGGTTCAGTCACAAAATAGGAGAGTTGTGGTTCTGTATTTTGTGTGTGTGTGTGTCTTTTTTTTTTTTTCAGGCTACCCTGCTATGCTCAGGTATTATTCCTAGCTCTTCTGGTAGGATCACTTCTGATGAGTCTCAGGAGACTTTATGGAATGCTGGTGATTAAACCTAGAGGGGTTGTGTTCAAGGCAACCTGAAGCCCACTGCTTTGTGTATTTTGTACTTTGATGTGTTTAATGTATGTAGAGAGCTAAGGGGAAGTATATTTTATGAAGGAAACTCCTATCTTTAAAAGTACTACTTGCCTCAAATGCAAATATCATAGTCTTTCAGGGCATTTTTTGATGCTGTTTCATTAATTTTGAGGAACCAGCAGCTCTCAGGAGTCAATTCCTGGCTCTATGCTCAGGAATTGCCCCCAGTAGGCACGGGGTACCATATGGGATGCCGGGATTCAAATCACCATCCTTCTGCATGAAAGGTAAACGCCTTACGTCTAGGCTATTTCTCCAGCCTGCTTTAGGAGCTTCTTAAAAATGTAGAATTTAAATTTAAATTTCTATTCCCAATGATTTTGTTCATTGCAACACAAAGGTAGGAAATAGCAAATTAAGCTGATTTTCTCTAAAGAAGAATAAATGATATTAGGTAGTAGCATTCACAGAAATTATGAAAAATATTTTAAATTATAATAAGTTATTAAAAAGGAGAAAGGATTAAAAAAGCAAAAATTAAAAGTAATTTCCTTCAACATATAATTTTTAACTTTTATATCTTCATAAAGACTTCTAAAAAAAACAGACTTCAAAAGAAATGATTTCACTGAAATCCAGCCTCAGAGTGCTGCAAGCATTAAGAAAACAAGACTTACATACTGTAATAGAAAAAAAAAAAGAGCATAGGGTCAGGGGGCTCCTAACCTCTTGGACTGAGAGACTCAACTATCCTTCATGTACAGTATTTATTGTTCAAGGATAATCAATATGGGAGGAAGAACAGATATTAATCTAATACTAATCAAGCCTAATTGGGTTGTTACATCTCCAAAGGAAGTATGTGAAGGGAAAAGGAAGCTAGGACAAAGACTATGATAGTCTTCCTCTGGGAGAGATGGCAGACAAAAGAGAGAATACAGAATCCTCCTCAGCAAAGCTTTCTTTGCGGATGCCTGCATTCAGGTAATCCAAATTAAGAGTTCTTAAATCATCTCATTTCACCACTCTCCTCAGACTATCAACTTTAAATAAGCTAAACTTATTTATTTCTTGGTTGTCTTAGTATCCAACAGCTTTCTAGTTCTAAGTGCTTTTATAAAAACAACATGATATATATATATATAACTGCTATATTGTATAGAAACAGAATGAAGAGAGAGAAGAAATATTTAGCAAAAAAGTTTAGCAAAAACTTTAAAGAAGAAAGTTTAGCAAAGCTAAGCAACATGGTTTGTGGCTTAAAGAAAGAAAAAACAGTGGGGCTAGAGTGCTAGCACAACGGTAAGGCATTTGCCTTGCATGTGACTAACCTATGACGGACCTAGGTTTGATTTCCAGCAACCAATATAGTCCCCAAGCCTGCCAGGAGTGACTTCTGAGCTCAGAGCCAGGAGTAGCCCTGAGAGCCACTGGTGTGACCCAAAAACCAAAATAAATAAATGAAAATAAATAAAAGCTTTAGAATTTAAGGCTACTATAACCCATAATAAAACTCAACGGATTAGTAATAATATAATACATAGTTCACATTATGCAACAAGAATTAATTGAGAGCCTAGCCTGGGTTCAATTCCCATATATAGTCCTTTGAGCATCACCAGGAGTAAGTAGAAGACTGATAGACTTTTCTGCCACCACCACCACCACCCCCCCAAAAAAGAAAAAAGTATTAAGATACTGATGTTGGCAGAGGTGCCCTGGTTGACTTATGTCAAATCAGGAGAAAAAAAGCCCTGAGAAGGGAACCTACCTATTTCTCTCTCTTTACCTCTGCATGGGGGTGTGGGAGGGTGTCACTGACTAGAAATAGAATTAAGGAAAATGAGAATTCTCTAAATGTGACCAACAGCAAATACAGTAGTATTCTAGGTAGATGAGACATCTATGCATGGCATATGAAAGGCCCTATGAAAGGAAATATAACTTTAATTGGAGGTTGCAGGGAGGATAGAATGTGATAAGTATAGAGAGATTTGGAAAGCATTTCAGCAGGAGTGACTGACTGGAATGGATAGCTGAGGACAGTCTTAAAGATGTGGTTGCATAACCCACTTCAGGAAAAGATGGCAGGTCTTGGAATGTGTGGCATTTTTATAACTGTTGGGTTTATGGTTCAGGCAAGTCTAAGTTTCTATGAGCATGAGAACTGTGGCAGCACTGTGAGCACAGCCACACCTTCCACTTTGAAACCTGATCTTCAAATGTGAAGGTCCATCCCAGCTGCTGGAAGGCAGCCTGAGGGGTGGATCTCTTAGATCTGTCACATGATAGACATACAATCAGCCTCCTGATCTCAGCAGCTCTGGGAGCATGATGAGTCAGGACAGGATGTGCATGCTAATAAGCATAATCTGTAGAGACAATTATGGAAAGAGATTTTTTTCTGGGAAGCTTCTCCATCTAGGAGGAAAGGCTAAGGGTAGCCACAATCATCTTTAAATGCATCAAAGGAAATCCTGAACATTTGGAGGAAAACTATACCATGTAATTGAACTGATGGAGAAACCAAGAAGCAGGTATACTGAACATCTAGTGGGAGCAGACTACCCCCCACCCACCCCCAGGCAAAACAGCTTATTCACTTGGAACAGAATCTTCAGAGCATTTGACTGAAGATTCATTTCAAAGTTTAATCTTATAAAAAAGACTCATTGCAGCAAAAAAGGAAAATATAAAATGTCACTAATTTCCATATATTATTTACAGAGAATGCTTTGAATCACTTCTTGTGTTGGTTGGCTAATATTTCTTTATATTTTAATAGGTTTCATATGCTGTAAAGTTGTTTCTTGTACTTTAAGTTTTCTATAAAGGCTTGTCTTCAGAACAATATCTTTGTGAGTACGGTATTTAAAATGCAAAGGGAGAAACATTAAACAGGATATTCGCTATATCGCACCAATACATGAGTAGACAAAACATGCCTCCCTTACACTGATCACATAAAGACATTTAAGTTTTAGTTTAGCTTTTCTGTTATTGGTTGCTTGACAACAGTATATAAATCATGATTTGCAGAAAGTTAAGATTTGTATTTTATTTGGGAAACATACTCGAAAATTCCTCTGGGGAATTTAAATCTTTATATTGCCAAGTACAACCAAAACTTTCCCAGACTTATATAGCCTACAGCCAAAACAGGGACCCTGTGATATTTATGTCCAGTGATGCTGTCTCACAGCTCCCATGTGTATAGCTGTGGTCTGGTCTGAGATTTTCTCCACCCCAAATCTCTTGCTCTGTCCCCAAGGTATCTTTCAGAAGGCCACAGGAATAAATCCGCACTGTAGTTGTTTGCAAACTCAAGCTTGTTTTAGTGCTTTAGTGACCACTTCAAACAACTCAACAATTCTCTGAAAACCAGCTTTCCTGCCTGTATGCCATCTCCTTGGTCTATTGAGGCTCATAAAAATTTCATGAAGCTGGAGGGAAAATGAAAGAAAGTCATTTTCCTCAATTTGGGGTAGCAAGTTAGCACAGGACTCCAAATTTCATTGTGTTTTGTGAAAAATTTTTCTCTTGGCCTTTGGCTGCAGAAAACTCAAATATTTGTTTCTGTGACTTCAGTAGGCAACAAACATAAGCCTCTCCATTTCCTCTTTCTACCCCGGGGGACCTTCACTCAGAATTTACAAATTCCCAGACACACCATCTCTTCACTGAATACAGTTCATTTTGGAGGCTTACAGATCACTTTATTTACAGTAACAAACTGGGACTTGCCTTCCCAGTTGAGAAAAAAAAATGTTTCTTGCTACTTGAGATTATATTTGAGCCCCAAGGATTTTAAAGAAATAGACCGGCAATATGTAAAGTAAGTGTGCTTGTGCTTGTATGCCACTCCTTCACACAAAAGTATCCAAGTTCTCTGACTGGAAGTTCCACAATGTCTAGGATTGCATTTATGAAAAACTAGCCACTGAAAAGTCTTCAGCATGACTCAGAAAGGCTGGCTATTATACCTACCACTCTTCATTTGGGCCAGATGCCTAGTACATTCTTTTAAAAAAAATGTAGTTTTATTAAATATTTTTAGGGTGTATCGAGTGCTGCAATTCTATTGTTCTGTCAGTATAGAACCTTTTGATAAATGTTCCACCTCCCTTTCTTGTTTTTTCAGGGATAACAAGATGCTTACACAAGAAAGAGTTAAAAAAAACATAAGCACATAGAGATGAACAGAAACCTTGCCAGCAAAAAGCTAGTGAAATAGCCTTGGTATCTCAGGGACAATCACTTCTCTAAACATGAACAATGAGGATCTGCCAGAAATCCAGCATCCACATTTTTGTGGTCTCTTTTCTTCTAGATTATTATCTTTGGATGTTCCTCTTGGATGGGTGGTCTTGGTTATAATGAAGAATGTTGATTCTGCAGTAAGATGTGATTTTCATAAACCAGGATTGGTCTTTTCTAGCACTTAGAGCAGATTTCCTTTAATAAGCACCTTCAAATTTTACTAAAATTCCAATACGAAGTTTAGAGTCCTGCTGGCAGGTTTTCAGTTTTACTCAAAATTTCTCATTGGCCATTTGAAAAGGAGTAAAGCAGCACATCAAGACCAAAGGGCACTTATCTGGTAACCTATTTTTTTTTTCAATACAAATAGCTTTGAACTTCGAAAATACTGATTTATCCTCATGGTTACCATGATTAAAAAAAAATGTAAATACTAAAATAAGTGAACTTAGTAGCAGATACTTGAAAGTGAAAGTGTAATGTGCTCAGGAACAGAACAAAATTTCACTTTTTATCTTCCAGGAGTTCTCAACATATCATATCAGCAAATCATGAAAGGTGGTTGCTTAGCTCTAAATTTCAAACCGTGGCCCAGATTGGGTGACCACCTATTCCTGTAAATAAAGTTTTATTGGAACAAAGCCATGCCCATGTCTGTGACCATTTTCACACTCCACTGCAAGATTTGATTGATTTTGACAAAGACCATATGTCGTAAAAGTCAAATATTTGCCCTATCTCCCTTTAGAGAAATAGGTTTGCAGATCCCTGATTAAGCTAATTCCATTTGATGCCTACTAAGAAACAAAGCTTGCCAAGAATTTTGACAGTTTTAGCCGTTGAACAACATTTAGTTGTGTTTATTATATTTGTTTTAGAATAGCAGCACCCAACTGAGGATACTGAAATCCATGCTAATTTTGTGAAATGCTACTAAATTTAAGCAAAGGAAAGGAATTTTGGTTAGATAAATTTGGCAAATATCAGAATGAGTCAAATGATAGTTTTATTTTGAGTAGTTCTCAGATCATCTATAGGACATAAATAGTTTACAAAAGAGTATTAACGTATACAGAATTTACAGTCTGTGTAGGAAAACTTTATCATAGATACAATTTTTGAAATAGATCTTGTGTAAAAAGAGACTATTATGTGAGATCACACTATTGTGTTTTTTCAAGGACATTTAACCATAAGAAGAATACGTTGACTATAGGAGAGAAGCCATTATCTTTTCTTTTTGCATGATTATTCTAGTTTATCTAAAACAGAAGAGTTGTAGTAGCCTTCAGCTTCTCCTCCAAATGGATGAAGAATACTGATATCAAGCATATCAACTCTGATGAAAGAGCAGAATAGAAATCCATGCAAATTCTCCCTTATGCAGTAAAAAATTCTCAGGCCCTCCCATCACCTTAAAAATTTAAAAAAGCAAAATGTCTGTGAAACAAGTGCTCAAATCACAGTCCCTAGTGAATGCAACTACTTCTGGCCTGCCAACACTCACTATGGGAAGGTTATGTGGGCGTCAAGAGGTCTAGGAAAACCTTATGTGCCCTTGGGGGAATGTCTCAAGGAACAATGGAAAAGTTCCTGAATATCTGGAAATGTTTTCTCAAGATCAAGAGATGGATTGGTATGTGGGAGCAAATCCAAAGCAGTTCTAATGCCTGAAACATTTCAAATTTGACTGCTAGCTGCCAGTGCCAATGTTGTTCAAGGGTAATTTCAGTACAGTGTCCACGGTGTACTAGCTGCCCAAGGAACTTGAACAGTTAGATAATTATTGTTTCAAAGACAGGGTGCTACCATACCAAAAGTAGTTTTTAAACTCCAACTGGCATTGTCACCTATGTGCCTGAGAATAATATTGATTGTAAGCCAGGTATTTGTTCACTACAGTCAAACAGGACTTGGAAATGAAAGCTACGAACTCTGTAGTCAAAAGATTTGGCAGCTCTTGTGTGTGAATGACTCTCACCTCAGAGCCTGCTAGGAACCCGTTTCTTCCCTCCAAAGAAGATTGCACTTGCATTGACTGCTTCTGTGGTCATTTCATGTTGGTCTGAAAGGGATAGCCCTGCTTATGTACCAGAAATACTTTCACAAGGGACAGACCCGGCTCAGGACTCCTTTGAAGTTTTTATCATGCTGCTCATTATGTAATAGTTCCTGGTTCCAGGAACCTCATTACGATTGGCATTATTAGACCTTTCCAGAATGAATGAACTATAATTCAAGGCAATGAAAACAATAATAGCGATAGTTAGGAAAGAACCAAAATAATAACCTCAACAAATGATTTTCCATTATTAATAATATTAACCATAATGGTGGCCTCTAATTTTTGAAACTGAACCAGACCACTATTGACAAGCCAGATGTTACCTTATTATTACTAATTATAATCTCTTAAAGTAAAGAATAATTAAACCTGTTTAACACAAGAGGAAACAGGGGCACAGAGATTGGTTACTCTGCCTTAGGCAATATATGAGATAGATCCAAGTTTATTTGCTTCAAGTCCTAAAATCTGTTGCCAGTTTTTTAATGTGTAGAATTTCAGTTAGGTACATTCTAATTCAGAGTCCTACTTGCCAAAAGCTCACAGTTAATTAATTGCTGATTAGAACTTTTATTAAGAAAATGTTTGCGGGGACACCCCCTGGTGTCCCATATGGTCCCCCAAACTAGGAGTAATTTCTGAGCACATAACAAGGAGTAAACCTTGGCCATCACCGCATTTGGCCCAAAAATAAAAAACAAACAAACAAACAAAATGCCTGTTCAGTAAGACAAAGTGCTTGGAGCATGAGGGTATACTGCACAGAATACAATAGCTGAACTTTTTTTGCATTTATGCCTTTTTTCCATGATGATATCAAAGAAGAGGGGCTTTACCAAATAGAAATTATGAAAAAGCATATTTTTTCAAACCCTAGAATATTCCCCAGAATTTAACTATGTTTTCTGCACTTTACCCATCTCAGATTTCGTTTTTACATTTAAGTAGGACTCTCTGCTTACATTCAAACTAATATCAAACAAAATTTTAATTAGCCTATAATTTTTCCTTTGATAGCAAAAGGTGGCCCTGCTCTCTTCCTATAGTTTCCAATAACCAATCAATTTTCATCTGATAACATCTCTTTTCTGTGTAAGGTTACCAACTTCCATTAATATAGGTGGTTGGAGGCACTTCTCACACAAAATACATTAGCTCTGCCTTTTAGGATTTTTAGTTAAATATGAAAACTTTATTGCCCCTCATTAAAGATAAACTTAAGAATGTGGTTTGAATACTTTAACACTACTGAAAACCAGTAGAGAGGAAATGAAAAGATTCCTGGAAACAAATGTGATTGAAGATACAAATTATCAGAATTTGTTAGACACAACAAAAGTGGTATGAAGAGGAAAACTTATAGCTTTGCAAGTACACATCAGGAAGTATAAAAGGAAAGGCCTACAAAAATAGCTTGATGACAAAGCTTATAAAATTAGGAAATGATCATCAAAATCAAGCAAAAGTAGGTAGGCAGAAGGAAATAAAGGTTAAAGCAACAATCAATGAAATGGAAATTCAAAAAACAATCTGAATAATCAAAAACAAAAGTTGGTTCTTTGAAAAGAATCAATAAGATTGATAAATTACTAGCAAAACTCATTAAGAAAGGGAATGAAAAAATTAATAACCCAGATTAGAAATAAAAACGGGGGAAATCAATGCAGTTACTACAGAGACTCAAAAGGTAATCAGAGACTACTTTGAGAAACTCTATGCCACAAAACAAGAGAACCTAGAGGAAAGGAATAAATTCTTGGACTCTTATAATCTTACATGGTTGAATCAGGATGATCTAGAGCCTATCTAAACAGACCCATCACTATTGAGGAATTTAAAATGGTAATCAAAAGTCTTCCCCCAAACAAAAGGCCAGGCCCAGATAGATTCACTAAGCAAACATTTCAAGAGGAACTACTACCAATCCTTTTCGGGCTCTTTCAGAAAATTGAAGAAATAGAAACACTCCCAAATATTTTTGTTGTTGTTGTTTTGTTTTTGAGCCACACCTGGTGATGCTCAGGGATTACTCCTGGCTATGCACTCAGAAATCGCTCCCGACTTGGGGACCATATGGGACACTGGGGAATCAAACCTTTGTCTGTCCTAAGCTAGCACGTGCAAGGCAAATGCCCTACCACTTGTACCACCGCTCTGGGCTCTGGGTCCTCCCAAATAGTTTTTTAATGAAGCTAGCATCACCCTGATATTAAAACCATACAGTGATGCTAAAAGAAAGAAAGAAAGAAAGCAAACTACATACCAATATCCCTGATGAACACAGATGCAAAGATCCTCAACAAAATCCTAGCAAATAAGATCCAACATTGTGTACAGGTCTATTACTTATGATGGAAGTATAGGTTTTCCCATTGACTTTTGGGATTTTCTTGTGGTGTGCCTTTGCATCATGCACCCTGACCTTCTTCAGTTTGGTAAGAGAATCGAAGGAGGAAGGCAGTGGGAAGAGTTCTTGCTTTGGGGGTGCTTTTAGAGCTAAGTCCATTTTCAAGTACCAGTCCATATTACGAAGAGTTGGTAAGGAGGAACGCTCAGCATGAGTCAGCAGGGGAGATGGTTGACTCTTCTTGCCAGGGATGAGGTGTGGGTTTGACTGGGTGTCCCTTCACTTGGGTTCTGGGTACTGGTTCGTTGGGGTAGAAGGTCAGTCTTGATGCCTAATGAATTAAGAACTGAGGGTGAAGAGTTTTAATAAGATGGGAAATCTGCACATGGACTTGAGTCATATTTCAAGAGTTAAGGAACAAGCTTTGCATGTGGCTGACCACATGGTCTCCCTAACATTGCTGGGAGTGACCCTTAAGAGCCAGAAGTAGGGGGACCATGTGATCAGCCACATGCAAAGTCCATGTACAGTTCCATTTCCTATTCATATTTTTGCATGTTGATTTAATAGATGTCATATTATTAGGAAAAATGAATTGATACACTTAAAATCTACTAGGATTAGGAAATGATTGAAGTCAGTTAATGCAACAAAAAATGTTTGCTCTGAGTTGAGCTTTGAACATGAGAATGCCATATACCCAATATGTAACTAAATAGTAAAAGACTAGATGAGGACAAATCAGGTTATTTTTTTCTGCAGAGATACTTAATCCAACTTATTTTATTTTATTTAATACCTAGACCATCACCTAAAATGTTTTAAGTATTCCCATTAAATGTTATGATGAAGCCCTTAGGGATTATCACAATTATAAAAGAATATCTTGAAAACTTTGAGAAAGAAGCTTTAAACATTCTTTACACATTTTTAAATGTTTCCTATATATTATGAATTTTATTAAAATAATCATTTGAACTTGGACACAACTTTTGATTTCTGTGCTAGAAAATTATAACCCTTTGCCTCACAATGTCTTATTGAATGAATATGGTCACCATCCATTTTCTATTTTTTTAATCATTGAGGGCCTAAATGACGTTCAATGATCACAGTACCACATCCAGCAATTCGGGGGGGGGGGGCGTCAAATATATAATGCCATATTTCAAAGCAAGGGCATTCACATGAGTAACATATATCCTAATTCATATTTTAAGCTCCTAGATTATTTAAAGATAAAAATGTGTATTATTGAGCCAGACTTGTGATTCAAGCGGTAGAGCACGTAAGTCTAAAACCATAGATCCAATGTTTGATACCACATGGCTTCTAAACTTCAATATGTGTGAACCCAAAAAAATTTAAAAAATTAAGAAAAGGTGAATTACTTTGTTAAAATAATCTGAATTTACTTTTTTCATCTCATGGGAAGAAGTTTATTTTTAGCAACTTGTGGTCAATGTAAAGTAATATTTATTTATCAAAAATGATATTGGTAAATTGAAACACTGGTGAAATGTTTAAATTTATGCTACAGTTCTTTTTCTTGTCTTGTTTTTTTTTTACAATCCCTTAGTTCCTATCAATTTTTTGATTTTGAAGAAATCACTGGAAATTATTTCTTGTAAGTCTTCACAGATATATATACATATGCATATATATTATTTTATATGTTAAATATAAAATATATTTATTAAATCACTATGGATACAAACATGTTTGCAATTGTGTTACAGTCATAAAATTTACATCCTCTTATTCACCAGTGCTACCTTCCTATCATCAATGCCCTCCATCTTCCTCATCCCTGACCCCCTGGCTGTATTTGACATAGGCATTCTATTTCTCTCACTCACTACCATTGTCATTATAGTTGTTTGTGTAGTTATTTCTCTAACTGCTCTCACCAAACTTTGGGATAAGCTTCATATCATGGGCTGGTCTTTTCAGCCCTCATCTTTATTGTCTTTGGGTATTATTACAACACTGTCTTTTATTTTTCTTAAATCCCACAGATGAGTAAGACTATTCTGTCTGTCTCTCTCCCACTGATTCATTTCATTCAGCATAATAGTTTTCATGTCCATCCATGTATAAGAAAATTCATGACTTCATTTTCTGGACAATTGCATAGCATAAAGAAGCTTCTGCATCTCAAAGGAAACAATGACTAGATAAAAAGGCCATCCATGGAATGGGAGAAACTATTCATCCAAACTATTCATCCATCAGATAAGGGGCTAATATCTAAGATAATCAAGGTACTGACAGAATTTAACAAGAAAAAAATATCTAACCCCATCAAAAAATAGGGAGAAGAAATGGACATTTCCTCAATGAAGTAATACAAATGGCAAAAAGGCACATGAAAAAAATGCTCCACATCACTAATCATCAGGGAGATGCATTTCAAAACAACAATGAGGTACCATCCCAACCCACAGAGACTGGCACACACCACAAAGTAAAAGAACAATCAGTGCTGGCAAGGATGTTAAGAGAAAAGAACTGTCATTCACTGTTTTGGGAATGCCATCTAGTCCAGTCCTTATGGAAAAAATATGGAAAAGTATATGGAGATTCCTCAAAAAAA
>PVKC010019343.1:0-19150 GCA_004027635.1 Crocidura indochinensis
ACCTGTCAGCCCTGATTGCCTGCTCCCCAACACACCCCTTCATTGGCTGAAGAGGCCAGATGGGTCATTTAGTGAAGCTATAATCCCTCACATTCCTGTTGTGGTTGCTGCAAATGCAAATGGCCCAGACAGACAGTAGAGAGGTAGTAGAGACTGCAGAGAAGGTGTTAGATATTTTGGAGAGGGTAGTGGAGACAGTGGAGAGGGTGCTTGCCTAGCACACGGCCTACACTTGTTCATCAGAGCAGCACAAATGACCCCCTGGTACCTCCTGAAGTGATCTCTGAGACAAAGAGTAAGCCCTGGGCACAGCCATGCCCGACCTCTCCTTCAGAAAAATAGACAGGCTGAATTTCCCAGGAGGAAGGTTTAAGTAGAACTGCTTCTCAGGCAGCTGCTCCCTCTAGTAGAAACTGGGTGGGAGCACCCAAAATGCCTGATCTCTGCACCTTATTGAGACTCAGGGTGACTCCTGCTCCTTCTCCCATGGGCTTCCCTGAGCTGGCCCTCAGGCACCGTGAGTGGAGCCTGGGCAACTTCTCCAGTCACCAGCTTGGAGGCCCAGAGCCTGACTTGCCTCCCTCTCCCAGACCTGTACCTAAGTGAGGATTCCAGAGCTCCTGAACTCCTGTGACCCCCAGCAGTCACACGATTATGTCAGCATGTGCCAGAAGCTTTTTACTGCTGAGACATGAAAGGCCCCTGAGAAGTGAAGCTGCAGGTTTCCCCATTTGTGTGTACATATGTGTGTATGTACATGCTCTGTGTACACATGTTTCAAAGTCCTGTGTACGTACGTATCCATATACACATGTGGATGCACACATAAGTATATATGAGTGTGTTCCTTACACACATGTCAGGAGACATCTGTGGAGTAACTCCTGTCTCTCTGGAGTTGCCTGGATCTGTCCTCACAAAGGGCCTAAACTGCAGCAGACTGACTCCGCCAGAGCTTCCTGGAAGGATCTTTTGTTAGGGAGGGAGCGTGGAGCCTTAATCAACAGCTTCATTAGGCTGCTAGATGAAAGAGTCTTTCCTACTCCTGGAGCTAATGTTTCTAGACAGCCCAGGGCCCGCCATCAGGCCCTTCCGCTGGAGTACTAACAACTTGAGAACTGAATTAAATGCGAATCTCAAACTCATTTCTGCTCTGCACAAACACCACCGGACAATGCAGAGGGAAGATGCTGTCCCACTGGAGACCACCCTGATGAGCTGGCCCAGACTGGATGTTGAGGAGTAGAGGTGGAGGGTGTCAGCTTCAATATTTTCCTCTCTGGGCTGAGCCGCTGGGATGGTGGGTGAGACTTGGCCTCAAAGTCAAATACACTAGAGGGAAATCTTAGCACTCAGCTGTACAACCTTGGGAAGTTTGATGATCATCTGAAAGCCCCACAGCTCTACAGCTATGAAATGGGGCCATATTGCTGGAACAATAGCACAGCAGAGAGGATGCTCGCCTTTATGTGGCAGACCTGGATTTGAAACCAGCACCACACAAGAACTCAAGACCCACAAGAGTGACTCCTGAGCTCAGAGCCAGGAATATGCCCTGAACACTCCCAGGTATGGCCTGAAACCACAAAAATCCTCTGTAATATAAATAAGGCTGTTACTCTCAGTGCCTCTAGCACAGTTTGTGTGTGTGTGTGTGTGTGTGTTGTGTGCCTGTTGAAAACAGCACCTTGATTTTATTGATTGAGGTATTTGATTTATGATAATGCTAATAAAATAACATATATGTAATTTCAATACCATGTCATTATCAGTGTACCTAATTCCCCCGAAGATCCCACAGTTTTTGTTTTCGTTTTTGTTTTGGTTTTGGTTTTTGGGTCACACCCAGCAGTGCTCAGGGGTTACTCCTGGCTCCATGCTCAGAAATTGCTCCTGGCAGGCACGGGGGACCATATGGGGCACCGGGATTCGAACCAATGACCTTTTGCATGAAAGGCAAGCGCCTTACCTCCATGCTATCTCCTGGGCCCCAGATCCCACAGTTTATAGCACAGTTTCTGGCCCAAGAATTTTCTTCTAATAATCACCACATGAAACAGGCATGAGAGCAGTAGAGCAGCAACAAACCCCAGTGTCTTCGTGGACCAGAAGTCTCCTGCAACTATCATTTTGGAAAAGGAAAAGTATGGGGAGCTGGGTGGTGGCACTGGAGGTAAGGTGCCTGCCTTGCCTGCGCTAGCCTAGGATGGACTGCGGTTCAATCCCCTGGTTTCCCATATGGTCCCCCAAGCCAGGAGCGACTTCTGAGCACATAGCCAGGAGTAACCCCTGAGCGTCACCCGGTGTGGCCCCCACCCCAAAAAAGAAAAACAACAAAAAAAAGTATGTATATTTGGCTTTTCTCTGGGTACATCTATAGATTGCTCCAGGTAATGTCACTTCCCTTCACTAAATTTTCTTCAGGGCAGACATGCTTTCTACCTACTCCTCTCTTCTCTGTTGCTCATGTGTGGCCTGGTTGTGCATGAGTGATGGTACCCAGGGGGCTTGGGCCTAGATACTCCCAACCTCCCAGCAGGTTCAAGCTTGAAAGCAAGTGATAACTGTTTCATGGCAAGTAACTTCACTCCATTACTAATTGGCCATCAGGCAACTTTATGGTAGAAGAGAAGAATTTTATGGTAGAAGAGAAGGATACCAGGAGATGGGAGACTCAAACTGACATTCTTTTTTTTTTAAATTAGTAACTTTATTTAAACACCATGGATAAAAGGTTATTCATAATACAGTTGGTTGCTTTTTTCTGTGAGATACAAGCTTTTCATGATTTTCAGTCATGCAATGTACAATATCCTTCACCAGTGCATATTTCCTACCACCAGTATCCCCAGTTTCTGTCTCCCCCTACCTGCCTATGGAGCAGATAGTCTCTCTCTCTCTCTTGTTCTCTCTCTCTCCCTCTCTCTCTCACTTTCATTCTTTCTCCCCCTCCCATTTTAGAGACTGTGGTTTGCATTATTGTTACTGAGGGGTAGCATATCTATTACTTTATCTTCTTTCAGCACCCAATTCTTGACCAGAGTGATCATTTCCAACTATCATTGTCATAGTGATCCCTTCTCTGTCCTAACTACACTCTCCTGCTATTTGTGGGATGCTTCATACCATGGACCAGTCCTCCTGGCCCTTATCTCTACTGCTAAACTGACTTTCTTGCCTGACTTGTACCTGAGCACTTGTCTTCCAATTCACCCATAGCTTGGAGCTGCTGACCCTCCAATGTCATGGGTTTCTACTGCCCAGGTTTACTTCTCTGCAAATGTTTTTTTTTTCTTTCTTCTTAACTGGTTCTGTGTTCATTTTGAGTTAATGTCTGTGTTGGGAGACTGAATCTACAGGTGCAGAATCCCAAGGTCTGAAGGTTTGACTAAGTTCTATGTGAGTTATTCATGGTATTCAAGAAGCTTGGAGTCGCAACCACATATAGTTCAATCAACAACTCTACTTTAAAAGCATTGGTGATGATAACTAACTGGAAGTGTGAAATCGAAGAGTATAAATCTGGGTTTCATGCTATGAAACTGGAAAGGATAACATATCTGTTTGCAGAGGATATTCCTTTACTTATCAGTGGAGAAAGGAAACCAAACTGACAATTAGTTTAAATATATAAAATAAAGTTGGCTTTATTTATTAAATAAAGAAGGTTGTTGATAGATTTTTCAAAGGGTAAATAAAACAAAGGATTTTTTTTTCTTTTTTCACAATACAGTGACATACACAGTTAATTTGTTAAGTGGTGAAAATGTTCAACTACTTCTGGAGAGTAGTATTAGCACAGGACAAGGCACAAAATTGCACGGTCATGTCTCAAGGATTCAATACATCAAAGAGGATCTGCAGAGGGAACTCCCACAGTTCTAGGATGGAATGTAGCACAGTCCAAGAGCCAGGCTGATAGTTAACACTAGAGAATGTCCATGGTAAGGAGACTGGTGTTATGCTCAGATCATCTGTACAATGACACAGAAAATTGAACCCCAAATGTGAATCTGAGTGTGAGCTTTGGTCTTGTCCAAACCTAGTGAAGTCAAGCTACCACAATGAACAAAATTCTAGCTCCCCATTCACACTCATACCCCTGTTCTTGCTCTGGGCTGCCTGGGCTCCTTGAATTTCTTCCATATACTGCATATTCTCAATTATCTTCCTTGCCTCTTGCCTTCTCCAGCTCTCTCATTTTCCATCACATTCCCTGTGATCTAGAATGAAGACTTTTCCCTGACCCCATCACCACCACCACCCCTGCCCCCCTCCTCAGCTTCACATCCAGCTTATTCCTGATTAGCTACAGTTGATTTCTTTAGATCAAAGATTCCCAAACTTATTGGATCTACACCCTCTTTTTAAGGAAAAGAATGCATAATCAATCAATCAACTCCACCCCCACTAGACATCCATCTACTTTAAGCAAAAAGTCAGTATTTCTAGTGTCCCAGGGGAGGCACTGCCCACTTTAGCAAACACTGATCTTGATTCTAAGACAAGATTAGAGAATGACTTCCACCAAAAAAAGAACTTTGTGATGGACTAATAATGTCACTCCATGGGAAAGATAGATGCCATTTCTGATTCCCAGACTAGCATCAGGCCAGTCGCTAGAACAAAACTGGGACCAGGATCAGAAAAACCATCGAGGCAGAATTGATACTGGAGAGTCAATATCAGTACTGCTTCCATCACTGCTGCCTGTGGACAGGACAGGGAAGCCAAGTGCAAATAGCTGAGCTATGCAGGAAATGGGAACAGAATTCACCCCACGTCTGGGTACAGACAGTCCTCAATAGCTCCCAGTCTCCAGCCTGAAGGTTCTGGCCATGTTCATTTTCTACATCACATCAACACTTTGGCTTCCCTCCATTCAGTGGGAAAGTGGCAAAATCGGGAAACATTCTGCAGAAGCCATTTTTCCAGGGCACAAGAAGAATATTCCATCTGCTTCAGGTCAAAAACACTTGAGGAGGTGCGGGGAGGGGGCTAATGGAAAGGGAGATGAAGTGTGGGTGGAAATAGTAATAGAGTGATTGACTTCTTGAACAGTCACTGGTAAAATACTTGCAAGTTCTTTATGTATATTGAAAAGTCTCCTCTCACCACTTGGCAGGTAACTTGCATGCGATATCTGTAATAGGAACTGGCTTCCTCAGTATGACTTTACTGTAAAATATCCACATTCTTAATACGGCCCACAACAGTCGGAGGAGGCCACCACGATTGACCACAGTAAAGGAGGCCTGTGGAGTATCCGAGAGGCTTGGAGCCTGCCATGACATTTGAGTTGGATTTTATGCAAATCGAATCAGCTCTAAAATCAAATCACAATTATTTAACCCATTATCACTGGTCCAGAGTAACACCAGGCACATTTTTCTTCTCAGCCCTCACCCTGTCAGGAGGAATGGGGGGGGGAGCAGAAGAGTGTTTATCTTTGTTATTTTGCATCCTGTGATGAACTCACTGCCGCTAAGTCACGCAGCACCTTTAACTAAAGAAACTAATTGCAAGCCACTTTCAATATCTCCTGTTTTTTAATTTAATGCCCTCAGAGAGACATAATTGGGCTGGAGGGAAGAATTTTCACCGAAGTCATGAATTTGCTATATAAATACAAACAAGAAAGAAAGCTAATACAGTAAGGGAATATGGGATTAATTTTGAAATTGTCTGATTAGTGGATTGCTGCCCATCAATAATTGCCTTATATTTTCCCAAGGCCCTCTCTTTATTAGAGTCTGGCACTGCATCTGCCCACAATCTGTCAATCAGCCTGTGCAGCTGGGAGGGCCTGCCGAGAGCCCACAATTGGAAGCCTGCTGGGGCGCCTTGTTAGACAAAGCAATATACCCCAGACATGCAAACTCCACAGTTCAGCCTGCCTCTGCTCCTCTCAATCCTCCTGAGCAGGCCTCACAGTGACTCGGTTTGATTTTTAAACAGGACAAGAAGTTGTGATTGCCTTTATTTATTTATTTATTTATTTTTTATGGGTTTTACAGGCAAGGCTCCGCTGTGGTTCCAGGTCATAAGCACCTTCCCCTCCTACTGGCTAGATCATTGTTAAGAAGGAGCTTTGCAACAGCTGGAATTTTGGAAGCAACAGCAGCGACATGGGGCATGCCTTAACAGGCTTCATACATTTAAAAATTAAGGAAGATAATCAGAAGGGTTTTGCACAAGTGTGCAGATGGTGGGTTTCTAACTTAATGAATGCCACAGATCTGGAATCTTCTTCCCGCTCCCAGAATCTTGATTTGCTTTCCTCACCAGGCTCCCAAAGCCTTAAACACTCTGGAGGGAGCTGAGGGGGTTCTGTTGACGAAACTCACCATAAACATCTTTTCCACCACACAGAAAGTTGCAGCCTTGCTAATGATATGTTTATGCCATGTCTGTTTCCAGAAATATTTATGTCTCTCTATCTTGCCAGCAATCAGTCAAAATATACAAAAATGGATTTGCATGTAAAGATGCTTCATTTGGACGAGCAAAGACAATGATGCTAATAGGACCAAGATGGCTTTTCTTGTTGCCTCTTCTTATCATTTACTGTTTTCCTTTGCTTCTTGACAAGCTGAGCATTTGTTTTAAATTGGAGTTTGTCTCTTTGTGAGGTAGGAAACAAAACGATGCAGAGCCGACACCCCTGGAGTACTAGGAAGAGTGTATTAGCTTGTTTCCATGTCGGGTCCTGCTTGGCCAAGATGAGCCTCTAATTCGCTGTGTCTGACTCCCAGCAGGGATTGACATCTACAGGACAGAGCTTGAAGAGATCAAGTCCATGTCCCAGGCCCTATCCTTAGAAGGTGTCCACCTGAGCATAGAAGGATCAGGAGCCTATCAATTCCTCTTCCCTCCATTTACACTTCTCAGTGCTCATGGCATTACTATGTCATGTGTGTCTGTGTGATTAACAAGAAGGGACCACCCAGCCACAGGCCCGGGTGTCCTAGGGCACCCCCTCCAATGGTTTGATCACTAGCACAGGTGGAGTTTGGGGCTACTCTGCAAAAGTGTGTTGCCTAGTAGGAAGACATAGATGATGTGACTACTTATGGGAATGTAATGGACCTAGAAGCACTTGGATGGAGGTGAAGGACACATCTGGCAGTGCTCAGAAGCTATTCCTGTTAGGGCTCAGGAGACCATATAGGATACCAAGGATTGAATCTAGGTTGCCCCATGCAAAGGCAGTGCCCTACCTGCCGCACTGTCTCTCTGGCCCCTTGAAGCACTTAACCTGTAGGGCAGAGAAAGAATGGAAGGCAGAGTTGATAATTCAAGTGCTCCTCTCAACAAAAGGCCCCAGTGTGTCCTGAGACAATGTCTTGGATTTACTTTTCTCTGAAGGTGCCTTGAGATTAATTAGGTCACTGCATAGGACTCAGCACAACGGTAAATTTTCCAGATACCTAGTGTGTATCGAGATAGCACAATAGTTCGGACCTCTTATCTTTTTTCCAGTCTTCTGCCCCGAGACCTGAGCCTTTTCTCATCCCAACAGGAAGAAAACAGGAAATCAGTTCCTCTACCCTCTGACTTAAAACCCACAGGAGAATAAGGCAGTATTAGGCCAAGTGGACCCCGTTAGGCTTGGAAATAGATTTCCAAACCTCAAAGAAGACACCCGCTACTCCCCAAATGCATCCGCTGTTCCTTCCAGGCTGATGGTTATCCCCAACCCTAGGAAGGCTGTTCCATCTGTTCAGCTATTTACCTCACCTGTTACACAGGGCATGAGCCTGCCCCTAGGCCAAGCTTCCTTCCCACAAGCCCTCTGAGCAATTGCTTACCACTCCATTCCTGAATTTTGTGCCATCTGAGGTTACTGAATGTCATTCTTTCCCATTCCTAGAGAGTCTCCTATGTTCTCAACCCCAGACACACAACTCCATATAGTTATAGAATATACACTTGCATTTTCTTCCCTTGCATATATTTGTGGGTTTCAGCAGCCTGGTAGGTATTGAAGTTCCTGGCAGACAGAGCCATATCTTACTCAAATATTTTTCAAATATTCATAGTATCTGCCAGTAAATATTAAGTGAGTGAATGACTCACTCACAGACAACCAGCTGTTGAAAAGATTCAAGGGATGAGGCCAAAGTTTCACAAAACAACAACAAAAAATGCTTGAAAATCACCATGTTAATGTCCCAGTAGGAATGGCTTCCTCTGTGACCAGGACCATATTCCCAAAACATAGAGTCTGACCAAGATAATCAGAAAGTCCAGCACACTCATATCCTCTCTTGTAAACAAAAATAATCATATCTGTGACTCAGACACAAAATGGAAAGGCAGAACTATAGTAGGGCTGGACCAGCAATGGGGCCCTTTTTTGGAAAAGAGGCCACAAGAGTCTCTGAGATGGAGACTGCCGAAAGGGGGAGATAACCACCTGGTTGAGGTCTGCAGGTCTCAGATTACTGGGACCTGGAGTTTTAGTCACATGGTTCTAGACAAGGAGGTTCAAGAAACCAGGTGGTGACTCCTACAAAACAAAATGACCAGCATAGGTGAACTCAAGAATAACACTTCTTACTGCCTAAAAATGTCAGTTCAGTCTTGAATCTCTGAAATTCCAACATTTCCCAAGGGGGAAAGAACAGACCTTTGGGAATTACTAAAAATATTCAGAGTGGGGCAATATTATTAGAGGGCACTTTCTGCTTATTTTGTTATAGAAGGTGAATTTCTGAGTAGAGCCAACACTGTGCATGAGGAAGAGTTAGGGTTGATCCTGCACTGCCTGGTCCTCTGACTATATTTGGAAGCAACTTTGTAACACATAGTTGAGAGTAACTCTTGAACATCATCAGGTGTGGGCCCCAAAACCAAACAAAGAAGGTGGATATTCAAAATGTGCTGGTGAGGAGCAGTAGGCAGTAAGCGAAGCTGAGAGCCTCTTACATCCGGTGTTACTTTGTTCAGTTAAGACAAGATGTCCAGTCCCCACCTTTTCCTAAGCTCTAGATACTCAGGTATCTGGGAAGTACTTCAGAATATTCAGATGCATCAGTGCATAAAGCACACCAAGATTTCTGTCCCAAACCAACATCACAGCTCCTCATCTGTCCTTTCCCAGCAGTAGGCAACCCAACTTAGGAACCATTTCTGAATTCTTGGTCCCAACACAGACCACAAGCAAGCTGTCAGTGCTGTCTTTAAAGGGTAAAGGACTGAGAACTTCTCCCCACCTCAACCATACTGACCAGCCAACCCACATGTCTTACTAGGATTACTGCAGATGGCTACCTGGTATTCTTGCTCTGTCTTGCTGCCTTCCCTCTGCTGGACCCCATGCTCACACTCAGAGCAATGCTTTTAAATCAAGAACCAAGAACCATGGCAGGTCTCATGCCTAGTGTACATGAGCCCCTGAGCTTGATCTCAGCTCTGCCTGGCCCTCCTGAGCTCTGTGGATACGGTGCTGGTGGTTTGAGCATTGAATCAAGTATCATTGGATATGGTCCTTATGAATATTTTTTTATTTAAAGTATTGTGATTTATAAAGTTGTTCATAGTTGACTTTTGGACACCAATCCTACCACCAGTGTCAACCTCCGTCCACAATGTTCCCAGAGACCATCCCATGCTTCACCCCTACCTCATAAATATTTTTAAATAAAAATTAAATAAATAATAAATCAAGCTATATTGATCCACTATTCCAAACTTTCTCCTTTTTCTCAAGTCTCTAAAACAAGAGTCAGTTTGGTCACATGTGAGTCCCCCCCCCCACACACACACACACATTGGCTTCAATTGTGACCTCTCTATGCCCTGGGCTCCATCTTCATTTACATTGGGTTTCCCTGACCTACCCTGACTCATCACAGTTTCCTGCCTCAGGGTCTTCCCACCTACTGCTGTTCCCCTCTTGGAGCTTAATCAACTTTCTTTCAGTCATCTTTCAAAGAACAGCCAGCCACCCTATCATCTTTACTTTTGTTGTGATGGCTTTGGCTCTCGTTTCTGCATTCAGGGATCACTCAATATAGGATTCCAGAAGCCAGGGATTTGAACCTGGGTCAGGATCTCCCGCTGCACTATTGCTCTGGCCGCTTCATCACATTTTGATTCTCACTCCTGTCTCTCAGTCATTACGCAAGTTGTCTGAAACTATTAGTGGCTGATTTTGTTCTGGTTGTCAGCTCATCAGATAAGCTCAAGCAGGGAGAGAATTTATTTCTTTGGTTTACCAACATCCCTGGTGCTTGAATTGCAATCAGCTCTTAAGATGCAATAAAGATTTGTTGAGCACATAAGTGTATAAAAAGTGAAAAACTATGGGGTTGGAGCTGTGGCACAAGAGGTAGGGCTCCTGCCTTGTACATGCTAGTTTAGGAAGGACCACGGTTCGATCCCCTGGCATCCCACATAGTCTCCCAAGCCAGGAGCGATTTCTGAGTACATAGCTAGGAGTAACCCCTGTCACTGGGTGTGCCCCCCCCAAAGAAAAGTAAAAAACTAGGGAGAGGGATCAAAGGGCTGGAGGTCATCCTTTGCATGCAGGAGCCTGTGGTCTGCCACTACACATTCCTCCAAGTGCCAAAAGTCAATGGCCCTCAAACTATACATATATAGGTCAGACATTATTTTTATTAACATGTATGCTGTAACTGTCATGGAGTGCCTTTTTTTGTTGTTTTTTGGATCACACCTGACAGTGTTCAGGGGTTCCTCCTGGCTCTGCACCCAGAAACCACTTCTGGCAGGTTTGGGGGACCATATGGGATGCGGGGATTTGAACCATCATCTGTCTGTGTGCAAAGCAAATGCCCTACTGCTGTGATATCTCTCCAACCCCATGGAGTGCTTTTTTATTTTTTAAATAGATTTCTTTGTGAAGAAAAAATAATGATCCTTCAAAGAAAGAAAAACATAGAGGCTGACGACTAACCAGTACAGATGATAAAGGAATTATCTAGCTCCCAAGATAAAGTAAACTCTAAATCCTGCAAGGTGAAGGAAGAAGGATGGTACAGGGATTAGCGAAGCACTCCAGCGCCAAGAAAAATGGCCACCTTAGTGCTCCAGTGCCATGAACAATGACTGCCTTCATGCTCTAGCATCATGAAAAAGGGTCACCTTAGTGCTCCAGCACCCAAAATGGCCATATTAGTGGTCTAGGACGAAGGAAAACAGCCACCTTTTATCTGGTTCCAACTTCCCAAAGCAGAGCTGAGAATGGAGTGGACAACACATTATGAGAGGTCACAGGAAGTAGAAGTCGGTAACAGTAGAGAGCAGGCGCTCTCATAAAAGGAGGAGGGACACCTTCACTCCTGACTGAGGCCTGGCCAGCCTGTGTTAAGGTGTGGACATCTGAGGTCCAGGTGGTTGAAGGGAATTGGGAAACTGATGTGCTTCTTGGCCTGAGCATTCACCAGGCATGGCAGAGAAAGAGTCTAATTCCAGTTTTCACAAGTAAACACCTTGTATGTGTGTGTGTGTGTATGTGTGTGTGTATGCATGTGTGCACTCTCTCTCTCTCTTTCTCTCTCTCTCTCTCTCTCTCAAGAACTAGAGTGGTCTGAAGAACTATGCACCCTTAGCACCAAGGCTCCTTACTTTAGCTATGACCTAAAATGGGCACCCAGTTTTGAAGTCTTCCCATACATGGGGGACACTGACTGGTTGGGAAAAAAATCACATTTATCCCTCAATCATTCTCACACTAAAAGGCGATGGGGTATGTGGTGCCAGTGGAAGAAAAAAAAAATCCCAAGAAAACAACTCCCCAAATCTTGCTAGCTACATGACTGATGATGTGATAAGAGGGTGCCTGGACCGTACTGAATGCAAAACAGCAATTCCAAGGTAACTGACTATGTCTAAAGGACCGGGGAACTGGTTCCATATTAAGAACACAGTTTCTCTTTACTCCCTTGGAAGAGAATACTCTGTAGCATAAAAGGAGAGAAAGACTTGGCAGAACTCACTATGGCAGGGGAGGCAGCAGAAGTGAGAGAATTCCTAAAAGAGATCCTAACTTAATCAATCACTTGAAGCAGGAGGCAAAAAGTCTCCTTCGCAAACAGATCAAAAGAGTGGGATTGGCCCAGGCGTGCACACACCATATCAATCTCTGGCCCGAGCAGAAGCGGCTCCAGGCAGCACCTCAGAAGTGTGCCCAGAGCAGCCTGATTTTATTTATAAATGCCCAGGATCAGCTTGAAACACAACCCCACAGCCTGGCTGGTGAAGCAGGGCCGTGAACAGCAGAATACGGGACCTGGCAGAAAGGCCCTTACACTGACTTTCCTATAGAGTCTAAGTCTCATGCAACAAGTACCAGATCTACTCAGACAAACAGTTCTCCTCAGAACCCCAGTAATGAGTCATTCCTGCTGCCCATTACTGTGCACCAGACAGAAGCCCACAGCTGCCCACACACTCATATCACACCCATAACCAGAGAGATACCTTTTGCTTTATGTACAGGGATTAATCATGTACTGGGCAGCCCAGTTTGCACTGCTCACTTTATAGTAGAACTTGCAGAGATTTCCACACCAGCATTGCTTCCACAAAAGTATGAAGACCTGATGGCCCATGATCAATGTATGTCATAGGTTCATGTCTCTCCTCCATGTGTAAGGTGTGTACAGTCTTCAGGAGAACTGAACCAATATTATTGCTCATTTCCTCTCTGTGTGCTGCCTTTGGCTGAGCCTGATGAAGCCCATATCATACCGTGTGGATATCTGTCTTTGAGCGAGAGATCTTTAGGTTGCCTGTCTCACCCCCACTTTTCCCCTCCAATTGCAAGAAAAAGTGAATACCCTGGGGCCCAATCTGGTGAATTTCCGTGAGTCTATCTGCAAGGTTAAGTCCTAGCATTGGGAATTGCAATACAATGATCTGGCCAAGTCCTCCAGATTAGGAAGAAGTGTTTCACGTTTTTCCTCTCCTTAGCACCTGACAAAAGTCTGTATATTGTAAGGATATGTTGTAAATCAGTCCTTGGTGGGGTTGACTGATGGAGGGATGGAGGATGAGGCCTTTCACCTCCAGCTCGGACCACGCATCTGTTACCCTGTTCAGCCGGCAGTTCTGAGGTGAATGCAGTGGGAAGAAAGCCAACAGGCAGTCAGGCTTCTGAAGAAAACAGCTCTTTATTCCGTGAAGAGGCTGAAGCCAAAAGGCCCCAGAATAGGCCCCAGGAAAAAAAGCCCTTCGCCTTTCACAGACCCTTGTTTTATACCCCAGAATCAGGTACCATCCAATCGTGGGAGCAGAATCAGGTGCCACCGAGGGTGGGAGCAGAATGCCAGGTCACACACTAGGGTAGGGCACAATCATGATCAGGTAGAGTCAGTAACATAATAATCCCATTGAAATTTTACATGCACAACAAGGATACAAAAAAAAATTGTTGACAGGGGTTAGAGAGATAGCACAGGAGTTAAGGTGCTTGTCTTACATATGCCCAAGTCTGGTTCAATCCATGATGCCTATGGTCCCCCAAGATGATTGCTGGATCCATTCTTTGAGGTCCCTAACTAGCATTGTGATGCTCCCTGTATCCTCAGAAGGAGTTCATCCTCTGCCCTTAAAGTGAATTGCTGGTCCAGTTGGCCAAGAGTCACCAGTAAAGGACCCACCCCCAGCTTTGACATCTGAGCACCATTTGGGAGGCTCCTGAAAAATGCATTGACAATATTAATGAAACAGATACAATATTAATGAAAAAGATACACAAAATTCATATATTAACGAAGAAAGATTATAGAAACATAAGCACTAGACAACCCTTCCCACAAACTGGCTTACAATAAAGCGATTAAGTGAAATATTGATGAACCATCACAGGAACTGGAGATTCCTCCAAAAACTGGAAATTGAGCTCCATACAATTCAGCTATACCACTCCTAGGAATATACCTTAGGAACACAAAAATATAATACAAAAACCCCTTCCTTACACCTATATTCATTGCAGCACTATTTACCATAGCAAGACTCTGGAAACAGCCAAGATGCCCTTCAACAGACAAATGGCTAAAGAAACTGTAGTACATATACACAATGGAATATTATGCAGCTGTCAGAGAAATGAAGTCATGAAATTCTCCTATACATGGATGTACATGGAATCTATTATGCTGAGTGAAATAAGTCAGAGAGAGAGAGAGAAAGACGCAGAATGGTCTGACTCATCTATGGGTTTTAAGAAAAATGAAAGATATTCTTGCAATAATAATTTTCAGACACAAAAGAGAGGAGGGCTGGAAGTTACAGCCCACCTCATGAAGCTCACCACAAACAGGGATGAGCTTAGTTAGAGAAATAACTGCATTGTGAACTATCCTAACAATGAGAATGTATGAGGGAAATAGAAAGCATGTCTAGAGTACAGGCAGGGGTAAGGTGGGGAGGAGGGAGATTTGGGACATTGGAGATGGGAATGTTGTACTGGTGATGGGGGGTATTCTTTACATTGCTGAAACCTAAACACAATCATGTATGTAATCAAACTGTTTAAATAAAATATATATTAAAAAAAAAAGAAGGACTGAGTCTTATGGAGCATTGCTCACACCTGTCCTGAGTCAACTACAGGCTGGTGGGGCGGGGAGGGGGGGAATCTGTCTTTTCACTTTAGTAGAGAACTAACAGTAAAGAGAAAAGAATTCTGGCTTCTGCTTGAACCCTTGACTGAACATCTCTAGAATGTGGTTTCCTGGGTGAACCTGATTCGGGGCCACAGTTTTCTAGGCTTCTGAACAATCTGATATGTTTGTGGAATATGGAGAAGAAGTTGCTGCAATTTGAAATCCAAATTGTTCCTCTCTAAATTGAGATGGATGAAAGTGATTTTAAAGACACTCCTCTTGGATAACCAGAGGATTCTAAATTCAGCCTGTACCCCTAGGCAAGAGCATCCCAGGAGTCTCTATGGGACTGGGATCAGTAGCTTCAAATGTGAAACTAGTTGGTATTTACCAAAGAGGAAGTGGTGGCTTTCTCATTAGCGTCCCAAACTGAAGTTTTAGTACGATCCCTTTATAAATAACAGTCAAAGTGGGGAATACAGCTCAAAGAATATGTAAGTACTGTGCCTCTTCTACCTAAATTGAAGTGCTAAGTTTGAATCTGGCCTGTCTGTCTCATACTTGCTCTTTCTTGGGACCCAGGGAGGAGCCCTCATCTTGAGTTTCTGTCAACACATCTCTACAATACGATTTTATACTGGCTTTGAAGAAGAGAGATAATAAACTGTAGTTAAAAAAAAAAAGAAAAGAAACATGGGGCCAGAGCGGTGGTCAAGTGGTAAAATGTCTGCCTTGCCCGCACTAGCTTAGGACTGACCAAGGTTTGACCCCCCAGCGTCCCAAATGGTCCCCCAAGCCAGGAGCGATTTCTGATTATATAGCCAAGAGTAACCCCTGAGCGTCACCAGGTGTGGCTCAAAAACCAAAAGAAAAAAGAAAAAACAAAAACAGGTATGGGAGCAAGAAATGGTCAAAGGCAATAGAACCTTAGAACTAGTGTACAAAACTGAGCTTACTAAGGGGAGGTGGGGAGAGGGGCAGACAGTAAATGGAAGGCGATGGTAGAGGGAAGTGGACACTCCAGTTGAGAGTGAGTATGCATGAAACCTGATCATTTACCGGTTTGTAAATCATGGCACTTCAAATTGTTAAAAATTGTGCAATTTATATGATAAAATGGTCAACCACCAAAGTAAACACCCAAACCACATTTTCTTTGCAATCTTCGATGACTTGTCTCTCTTGTGCACTCATCTAACTGGGAGTGGCCTTCAAGTGCCACGTGGAGGGCATTTTCAGGACCTGGCTACAGGAAAGTTGAGTTGGGGATTTATTTAGTTTGAGTTTCCTGAGATATAATTATATGGTTCCCAGTCACTTCTACGGTGATTGCTAACTAATCTGTGTAAAACCAACCCACCCAAATCCCCTTAATTTCACCAACCTAATATGTACACATGGAAACAAATTAAACAGTAAAGGTTATTTTTGAAAAAGTTGAGTAGAATTACAAGACTCAAAATTAAAGAAATCCTCCCAGCCCCTGAATAAATATTTTCAATTGTTTTAGCAACTTTGTTTAACATTCCTCTCCCTATTCTTAAAATGATATAATTCTTCTACATTTTAAGTCAAAAGACCTGTAGATGTATAAAATTTCCCCTATGAATTATTTGGAGTAATTTTGGTTTTGTATGGAAAAATGTTAAAATTTGATTTTATGTATCATAACTATTATATGTTATAGTAAAGTGAACATCAGACTTGAGGGAAAGAACAGCGATTAAGACATTTGTTTTGGGTCCCAGGAGATAGCATGGAGGTAAGGCGTTTGCCTTTCATGCAAAAGGTCATCGGTTCGAATCCCGGTGCCCCATATGGTCCCCTGTGCCTGCCAGGAGCAATTTCTGAGCATGGAGCCAGGAGTAACCCCTGAGCACTGCCGGGTGTGACCCAAAAACCAAAAAAACAAAAAAAAAGACATTTGTTTTGCATATAACTGACTCCAAAACAATCCATGGCATCACATGTGGTTCCCTGAGCACTCTTAGGCAAAACCTCTACATAGAGAGCCAAGTGTAGTCCCTGAGCACTGTCAATTATAACCCAAATTACCCCTTTTATTTTTAAAACATAAAAGTTTTATTTTTTATATGAAGACAAAGTTTACTAGTGAACAGGGCAAAATAAGAAAGGAGCTAGATATCAATACAGTTCTCTGGACATCTTCTCAGGTATGTTATGAATTTTCAATTGGCTGCATTTGTTCTTTGTGGAAGATGTTTTATACTGTTTTTTAGTCACCTCTATTTCAAACACAGGGCTTCAAACTTGTGTTTCATATAGTGTCTCATTTAATGTGATCACCATTGAAGCCTCGTGGACACTTCCTGCAAAGAAATGTCGAATCCCATGTATCCTCCAACGTCTGATGAGACTTGAACTCACACCGAAGCCTCACATTCTCTGAACTCCAGCCCCACGTATGCAGAGAATCAGTGATTTGTCAAGTCTCATCAGACATAAAAGGACACACACAGGGGAGAAGCCCTCTGTTTGAAGAGAGTGTGGGCAAAGTTTCAGCTATATATCAAGTCTCATCAGACATCAGAGGACACACAGGAGAGAAGCCCCATGTATGCAGGCAGTGTGGGTGAGGCTTTAGTGTTAAATCAAGTCTCCTCAAGCACAAGTGAGCAAATACAGGAGAAGCTCCATGTTGGCAGAGGCTGTGGGCGAGGATTCAGTGAGAGTTCAAATCTCTTCAAACACCAGAGGACACACAAGGAGAAGCCCATTTTTGTAGATCGTGTGGTCGATGCTTCAGCATTAGTTCAAATCTTTATCACACACAGGGTTGATAAGTTCTATGTTTGCAAGGAGCATATGTGAGGCTTCGTTGATATATCAAGTCTCATTAGACAAGAGCACTCAAGGGAGAATCTTGGCGAGGCTTCAGTGTGAGTTCAAGTTCAAGAGAAGAGTTCTCACATTCTCTAAACTCAATCTCTGAAGCCCACATTCTCTGCATACAAGGGGTTTTCCCCTGTATGTGATGAGATTTGACATCTGACTGAGCCTCGCCTACAAGTCATAAAAAGAACACACCCCTCACACCAGTGCAACATTCCCATCACCATTGTCCCCAATCTCCCTCCTCCCCCACCCCCTGTATTTGAGACAGGCATTCTACTGCTCTCACTCATTAACGTTGCCACCATATAAGATTTGTCTTTTTATAAAAGTTATATTTATAGTCTTCTTTGATTAGGCATTATCTATTGATACTGATTTCTTAAGTCATTAACATTTCTCTTTTAAATATATCTACTTCCACTCTCCTACTTTCTTTTATAATTATGCTTTGAATTTTTGGTTAAATAAATACTAAGTTTATATTTTATATGACAGGGATAATATTTTTATTGTCAAGACAATGAAAGGACAAGTCACAGACTGGGAGAAAAATTCTAAAGATATAGCTGTTTAAGAACTGCTATCCAAGACCATATAAAGACCCTTTAACCTGACAATAAGATGACAAATAGGCTGATTGAAAAATGGGTCTAAACTTTGATATGATGATGCAAAAGAAGACATAAAGATGGTAAATAAACATAAGAATAGATTTTTCACATCCTATGCCATCATATACAAATTAAGGCTGCAATAAGATACCACTGTGGACACACTGACACCTACTAGGATGGTCAAAATCCAGCACACTGACAGCACAAGACACAAGCCAGGATGGAGAATATGAGAGATGTTCTTTCATTGCCAGTGGGGATGAAACTGGCACATTTGTGGTAGAAGGCAGTTTGGTATTTAAAAAAACATAAATCTACACTCTTGGGTGGGGCCGGAGAGATAGCATGGATGTAAGGTGTTTGCCTTGCATGCAGAAGGATGGTGGTTCGAATCACGGCATCCCATATGGTCCCCTGAGCCTGCCAGGTGCGATTTCTGAGCACAGAGCCAGGAGTAACCCTGAGTTCTGCTGGGTGTGACCCAAAAACAAAACAAAAAATCTACACTCTCACTCTTTAATAATATAATTTAAGTATACCATTAAGTTTATTTGTTATTACATATTCTTATATATTATATATAAGTATACTATTAAAGTATGCCTATTATATATTATTATATTGTAATATATATTAGTATATATCATATACAAGTATACCTTTATAGTATACTTATATACTATTATATACTATATTATATACTATTGAAGCATACTTACTATTAAAGTTTACTCTTTTTTTTGTTTTTTTTTTGGGGGGGGGCCACACCTCTTTGATGCTCAGGGGTTACTCCTGGCTAAGTGCTCAGAAATCACCCCTGGCTTGGGGGGACCATATGGGACGCCGGGGGATAGAACCGTGGTCCTTCCTTGGCTAGCGCTTGCAAGTCAGACACCTTACCTCTAGCGCCACCTCGCTGGCCCCAAAAGTATACTCTAAGAAGTCAAATTTGTTCTTAATGCCAAACATGGCTACTATTGCTCAATCACTTGGTAACTGAATAGGTCACTTGGGATAGCCAGACAGAAGAATGCTCTGCAGAGTTGCTGTGTTCAAGCCAGAACAGTTCCATAGTCTTGCTTTTTTCTCACATGAGAT